>CM040999.1:4238011-4278735 GCA_022985145.1 Pangasius djambal
CTGTTGAGTCTGGTTCCTCTCAAGGTTTCTTCCTTTCTCCATCTCAGGGAGTTTTTCCTTGCCACCGTCGCCTCGGCTTGCTCTTCAGACACACTCTCACACTTCATCTTACTTTTTTGTTTGTGTAAAGCTGCTTTGAGACAATGACATTGTAAAAAGCGCTATACAAATAAACTGAATTGAATTGAATTGAATTAACAATATGTATAATGCTTTATGAATGCATTATTACATGTTAACCTATTAGTCAGATCTATCTATCTATCTATCTATCTATCTATCTATCTATCTCTCTCTCTCTCTCTCTCTCTCTCTCTCTCTATATATATATATATATATATATATATATATATATATATATATATATATATATATATATGTGGCATTCATAGAAAATGTTACACACACACACACATAGTCACACACGGTAGCTGAGGTGGTAATAAATTGTCCAGTCCTTCTCCCCATCCTCTCTACAGTGTCTGTTTGACTGGCTAATATGAACGCTAGCCTCATTTTCCAGATCCGTGCTCAGCTCTTGCCGTACACTCAAAGCTAAACGAGCCGTGAACCACTAACCGCAGCTTTCATTTATCACACAAAAATGGACCGATATTAATAAAGCTGTCCCGAATCACACTGAATAATCCTTACTGACTTTCCATGTGGCCTTCAGCTGAATGAGACGTGTTCATAGGTATAACAGAGACCGAGATAAATTTCCCAAAAGCAGCGTAGCATAAAATGATGTGTATTACACCTTTAATGGTCTCACCAAGTAAACAGTAAATTTCGTTAGATCAATAATAACAGCAACCAACGTGTTTTTTAAACTGATAACACAGTATTTATTTTATTATGCCAAATATTTTTTTGTAATATCTTAGATTTGTATCATTTAAACGAAAAATATTTTCCAAGTATCTCTTATTTCTTCTACGTGAACAATGTATGATACCTGATAAATAAAAAAAAAAACAAGAACAAATCAAAAATGCATAAAAATCATTGAAATATTAAAATCATTTATCATTTATATTATTTATGTAGTGTATAGAAGCATTTTTTATTGTTATAAGCCTCTACCAATTTATTTTTTACTACAAGCCTCTACAACTCATTGAAATATTAAAATCATTTATCATTTCTATTATTTATATTTGTGTGGTCGTGCCAAAGCCCAACCATTTCTGAATTTCTATAAAATACATCAAAAACTTTTTTTTTTTCTTATAATCAAACATTATGCATGGCAAGCAACTTTTTCAGAACTTTTCATGCAAATTAATTCTTAGGAATTCTTGCAGACGTGAGACCATTTTGACTCCAATGATGTTCTTTGCAAATGGTAGTAAGTTAAATAAGTTATGCGTGTAATAAATAAAGCTATATTTCATGTAAATTGAAATGTAAAATGAATATAATTTCATTTTGCGAAAAAAAAAAAACCCTGCTGTGTGTTTTACGTACCTGTGAGGCGGAGGGATGTTTGAAATGCATCAGTGCCTGTAAGGGGAAGATATTAAAAAAATAAATTTTATCAGTTCATTGATTGGATTTGATAGATTGTAGTGTCTGAGTGTATATGTCTATTAATCTATATAGACTTGAATGATATTTTTACAGTAGGCATTTGTGAGGGGGGAAATTGATTTTATACTCCAATTAAGTACAGGAAATACAAATAAGAGATTTAAAAAGCAACATATATATATATATATAAAACTAGATAAAAAAAAATAGATATAAAATATAGAAAACTTAATATGTGAATAAATCATTTAGTAATATCCAAGTGCAGTGCATTTCTTTTATTTATCTCGCAGGATAAATATACTGTATAAGGTCTAAATAATAAATAACATTATATTAATAATAAAATAAAACTATAAAGTATCCTAGACCGCATGTCGGTAATTCCTCCAGCGCTGATACACCAGGCCATTGTAAAGCTACGGTATCTGAAACAGTACATTAATGATAAGGTTTGCTTTTGTATATGCAGATGTCACTGATTAAGCAGTGATGGATTAGGAGTACAGTGTGTACGATGACAATACAGGAATTACAGAGGCTCGGGTTTATATAGAAAGTGTTTATTCCACTGGGGAGAGATCATCTGGTGTTGGTTAAAAAATAAAAAAGTCAAAAAGAACCTCACACACATAGTTAATACTCATACTCACAAGCCTAAACTTATAAATTTTCTTGCTTACTTTTCACTTTCCAAATGATACATCAGAGACTGGTTTAAGGAGCGGAGAAATATAGAGTCTGGATGAGAAAAGAGCGGAAAGTCTTCAATAAATCACTGGGAGTGTTCGGCCTCGAAATAGTCACGATAAATATGAATCTACTGGAAACAATCTCGCTATGAACAGTACGTCTGTGTGTGTGTGTTTGTGTGTGTGTGCGTATGTGTAGTTGTTTGTGGTGACAAATCTGGAAACACTTTAAGACCAGCTATATTTTCTGTTTTGATTAAACAGCTTGTGAGGTTTCTGGTTTTCTGAATGTTTACTAAATGTGAAGCTTTACATGCTTTATATATATATATATATATATATATATATATATATATGTACAGATTTCCAGATTTCTATATATATATATTATAATGCACATTATAATCAGTCACTGTTTTTTTTTATCATGTTATATATTGCACAAATTTATAATTTATATATTATAATTGAAGGACAAAAGAGAAGAAAGAAATGATCATAATTCAGTATCTGATTTATTTATACCCCTATATTTATTTATAAACCCATATATATATATATATATATATAAGACAGAAAATAAAGCACAGCTTCTCACTCAGAGCAAAATGGCTAATCTACTCGCGACTGTATTTAATTGATAGAAATTGCATGCATCAAAGGAAAAGCACACTGAGATTTAATGGGCATAAAATGGAACATTAGCATTTTAAAGATCTGGATTAAAATATTAATCCGGGCCATTTTTATCCCCTACGACTCTTCCACCAATGAGAGCCTAATCAGTCCTAATGGAGCTTAAACTGGCTTCTCGTTAGGAATCACTCACACACTTGACTAACCCAGAACCTCGAGGTTTTTTTTTTTTTTGAAGGAAAATAAAGCAAACAAGAGCTTAAATGTCACATCTCAGATGGCGAGTTTGTGATTAAGATGTTAGTGGGTGCTCGGTTTGACATGGAAGACAACGTAGCATCTGATGTGTGTGGGTTTAACATCATGAACTGCTTTAAAAATATCTTCTTAGTGGAATTTTTGGCATCCTGAAAGACAGATAGGATCAAGGTTTGCACTGCATCCTGATCCATCACCATGATCTGCACAGTGATCTGACTAAAATGGACTAAAATAAGCCTCTTTTCCACACAACCTTCAACACTCATTTCGAAGCTCTCTCGGTGCTCTGTGTCTGACACATGCATGCACATTTAACTCCAGAATTATTGGCACCATTTATGAAAATGAGCAAAAATGTATAAACATATAAAATGAATAAAGCATACAGTGAATGATATTTTGAGCATATGTGGACACTGTTTAAGGAATAACATATGACAGATTGTGCAGTTATACAGAAATAATCCATGCCGGGGTGGTGTGATGGGGCACAACGTGAAGCGGAGTGCCATTACCACCCCAGAGTATATTATTCTTGTATCATCGCAAGGTCTGGAGTGTGTTATTCTGCTTAGACCACAGTGATTTGCCAGTGCCAGTGATCTGCCTAATTTGAGTCTGCAATGTAGCAGCATTCTCATATCAACCATTTGGCAAAATTCAGTCTGATAAGGCCGTTGATAGTGCTGTCACTCTTGCGATGTAGAGCACAAAGGGATAGATGTATCATACGTACAGTACACAGGGAAGTGCAGCACAAAACTAGACCTGATGTGGCGACATCTGAACAAGAAAATGGCATGAAGGGCGTTACTTTGGCCGATACGCCATTTGGTTTTACTCTAATGAAAAGACTGCTATGAATAAAATTATCTACTCTGTATAAAAGTGTATAATTAAACTACATTCAGTTCCATCCAGTGCTTGACTGTGCCTCTTGTAACAATTACACATTTTTGGAATTAATAAATAATATTTATGAGAATGAATGAAAAAATAAATGACCTGAAAATGTAGTGAAAGTTATGTCCATGCACTATCAGGGTTGCGTGTGCTATCGGAGAAACGGCGGAGACTGAAATGGAGCATGACTGAGGTAAGTGTATGTGTGTTGCCAGTGCTGCCATTCCCAGCGGTGATCACTTCATCACAAGCAAACTAAAGGTTTTCCAATTCTGTGCTGGCAACACTTTCTATACTACTCAGAGAAACATGCATGGAGCTCATTTTACACCTCGTTTATAGGTGGAGGAGAACAAAATCATGTGGCCTCCACTAATCACTCAAAGTTTAGTATATTAAACAATAGATGTAATCCTCCACACTTTTCATTTCACACCATTTTTTTTGAGCTAAGTACTTGTCCAATTCTCCCTCAAATACATACATGTACTGTATGTTTGGGTGCAGAAGTACACTTTAAATTGTGTCTAGGTGCACAGCGCTTAAATTGCACGTTTAGGCTTGTACGCCAGGTTTGTATATAACAAACTGTGTATATATAACTGTTTTTTTTTTCCACACAGAATGTGGCCTAATTTCATTTGAAAATGGGCACAAACAGCTTCATACATCTGGCCCAAAGTGCCCAGGTTTCTGCACTTCAGTTTTTGTCATTTCATATGGGCATTGGCGCAAACTATTACACACACACACACACACACTTACAGACATATACAGTAAGGGGAAATAAGTATCAAGACACCTTAGTTTTTATAATGTTATATATTTCCAGTGCATATATCCACTTGAAATTTACACACGTAATGTCTTGTACTTATAAACACGAATAAAAAAGTATGTATTAATAAGCGTAAACTAAGATATGTTTAAAAAACAGTGTTGTGTTTCATGCCTTTTGACAAATCATCTTCAATTTTCCAAGGTTATGATGGACTCTGAAGGACTCTTTTTTCAACATTCTCCATAAATAAAGCCAGGAGATTGGCTAGGACATGCAAGCAACTTCACCTTCTTGTTTAGAGTCTTGAGTTATTTTGGCTGTATGTTTGGGGTCATTGTCTTGCTAAGGCGTCCATCTTCTGCCCAGATTCAGTTTCACGGCCGATGAGATTAAATGTTAATATGTCCTGGAACATTGCGCCATTCATGTTTCCTTTTCTGATGTGTAATTCCCTAGTACAGTTTGCAAAAAAAAACGAATCTACAGTCTGGGCTAGGAAGAAATCAACCACAGCCTAATACTCTGTTTTCTTTATGACCATTGGTGGTGGTGGTGTTGTTGTCCAAAATAATTCACCTTAAGATATTTAGAAGCAAAAGATTTGCTGTGGAGTCCAAAAATGAAAGCTTACTTTGATGTCTTTTTATCTTTGAAAGAGAGGTAGGCCATTTACATTAGCAGTACCAACGGATATTAACTTTACACTACATTTTGTTGCATTTCTCAATGCAAGCACTAAAAGTATGCAAAGTACACTATTTGAGAGTCGCAGCTTTAGTCTCTTCTAGTATGACAAGTGTCAAATTGCTTCCTGCCACATGTACTGTAAGTCTCTGCCATATGAATAAATGTAAATACACCTCCTTGTGGCTGAATTCACAGAAAGCAATAAATAAAAAGCACAAGGTTTATGGTTTCATGTAAGGAGTCTATAGAGAGAATATTTTTGTGAAAACCCAGAACAAAGAACCCCAATGCAATCAGTGTGTGATTTTTATACTTTGAGTCAGATATTCTCTATGAATGGTTGCACAAATGAAATAAGTCTGCACTGTCATCACTCACACACTCTCTCTCTCTCTCACACGCACACACACACACACACACACAGATGTGCTGAATGTTTGATGATCAGGCAGGTAAAGCTTAGCAGGAAGATCAGTAGTATAACGGAAAGATGAAGCTCATGGATCATCGCATTGCCGGTAATGAGGAAAGGACGTCTACGTCTACTACTGAGGAGTCCCCGAGGAGCTAAATATTCTCTTTCATGTATGGGGGACAGACACACACACGTCAAAGCACATGCCATACATAATGTACATCTTCAAAAAGAGACGACAGCCGGAGATGATGCTGTCCTTAAGAAGAATTGGGAAAAAAGACATGATGAAAAAAGGAGGCTTTTTTTTCATTCTAACATGACAATAAACAGATGCCGGTTCTGCACAGAGGTTTTACTTGAGTATGCGCCGTCAGATGGGATAATGCTACAGGAGACATTAGCCATATACTCCGTCTTTCACCTGCATGTTAATAGTTTATACCCATTTCTCTTCCCGCATCTCTCTGCACCACTACTCCAAAGACAAGGGTTTGCACTCAGCCCAATGTAGGAATATTTGATTATACAGATTGTAGAGATCATAACACTGTTCTGAATTAATAAACAACAGTCTTTGGCTTTTCCTCTTATTTTTTATTAATTGGACGTATTAGTGTAGGGATTATTTTTTCATCTAAAAGCACTGTCGAGAAGGAATTTTTGGTGAAGAAAGATGTACTATAAAGGTTTTTCTGGAAAAAAAATATAAAGAAAGAAAGAATAAGGAGCTGACCACTGTCATGGGGTTATGCATTTTGAAGAACAATGTTAAATCTTGATGTGACGGATACACGCACACGCACACACACACACACTTGGACTTACTTAAGTGAGTGACCTTTTGACTTTAGCTCTGTTCACTTATACACACAGATTTTGATATTACAATATATATATATATATATATATATGTATGTATATATTTATATATATATATATATATATATATATATATATATATATATATATATATATATATATATATATATATATATATATATATATATATATATATATATATATACATATATATATATGTGTGTGTGTGTGTGTGTGCAAGAGCTATTTGTATTTTAGAAATTTAATTAAACTGATTCAACAGATGTGATTTTTTTTTCTCGGTTTTTAAAATTATGTTAAATTAATCAAAACATTGTATGCATTTCTAATCAATAAATAATAGGCACAATTTCCTCCTTCATTAAAATATATCATACGATTGGTGCTCCTAAAATAAAATCATTTAAAAAAAAAAAACACTTCATACAATTTTACGCTCTCTCCATATTCCAGCTCATATTTAATACAATCTGAAATATGGTTTGAATTTGCAAAGAGAAGGCCATAAAGGAAATATTTTACCCAGACAGGAAACAAAAGGCCATATTGGAGGCAAAATTGAAAAATGACTAACAAACTAGTTTATTTGTTTTTAGACATTTCATGCAAATAAACGAATAAATATTTGATTCTCCAGATCTGTAAAACATCAGTATTTTCTGTTTTAGGTCTTGCGATGTTTTCCTGCTTCTCAGTGGCGCTTAACTTGATGCGTCACAGTAAACAGATTGAGAGTTTGAGCTTGTTTGAATAAATCTTAGAGTAAATATGCATCAACTGTTTTAAACAGGGATTAAAAAATTATTTATTTTTCATTTTTGTTTGGGATGAACAAAAATAATATTTTTCACATGCCCCTCTTTAGTTGGGAACCGGTTAGAACAAAATAAAAGAATTGTTAACTTTAAGTAGCAAACTATATATTACTTGCTGATAGTTTATTACCAAACCTTATATTAAAGTGTTAAAAAACTTATAACGAAGCACTTACTAGTGTTCTGGCTTAAAATCACTGACAAAACCTTTAAAGATGCATTAGGTTAGTTCTTTGTGAACATGGGTGAGATTTGGGGGGCGGGGGCTGGGCTCTAACGGTTAAACTCTAACAGCCTACTTAACCGTTAGAGCCCAGCCCCCGCCCCCCCAAATCCCGCCCATGTTCATAAAACTCCACCCCCAGGATTTACATTGGCGCATCGAGTAGAGTGTCTACAAAATGACAGACAGGAAGTCTATCCAAACACAAACACAAGCATTCCAGACGGGCTTCTACACTGCTTAATACACTTAACACTTCGTCTGAGGCCATGGCTTAAACCATTATTTTTGATCATGTTTCACATTTGTACCAGTAAGATTTTTTTTTTTTTAAATCGAGTATTGCACCTTTAAGTGATATTTTATCAAATTTTATGCATTCTAAATCAATACCTTTTTAGTTAACAGTCTCTAAGAAATAAACCTGAAATAATGAAATACATAAAATTAAATTAAAATAAAAAATAATACTAATTGGCACACAATGAGCAACCTAAAGCAGAAGAAACAAAAGAAAGGTAAATAGGCTTTAATATCCTAACTGCAGCTGTTTTGTGCTATTTTGTGTGGTTCAGTGTATTTAGTAGTTAGCATTTATTAGTACACATGCTTTCTTTAGACCAATCTATGACATTTCTGGACTCTATTCATTCAGAAATGTCAGAAAATGTATTGATAACTGGAAAATTAGTACCATAACTTGCCTCTGGAGCTGAATATATTTCTTGGTTTGGATCTTATTTGTGTTTTAGGACCACAAAACACAAAGCTCTGTTCACATCTGGATGTGGTTCTGCAGGGCTGGAACAGTTCCTCTTTTGGTTCCTCTGGAGAACAGAGATCATGGAAGAGCTCCATCTTTTTCTCATCCAGATCCCAGTTGTAGGTGTGTGTGTGTGTGTGTGTGTGTGTGTGTGTGTGTGTGTGTGTGTGTGTGTTTGCATGCACACTCGGTGTATCTTCATGCTGGCATCAGGTGTGGCTTTAACGCCTATTCATCATCACACAAATCATCCTGTGAATCCCACCGGGAGGCAGTAATGGGATTATTATTATTATCAATGTAGTTTAACATTTACTGTTTCTCTGGCTAACCTCTGTCTGTCTCTCTCTCTGCCTGTCTCTCTTTCTGTCTGTCTCTCTGCCTTGGAGGCATCCATAAAGAATCAGTAGATAGATTTGAACAAAAATTAACCAAAAATAGGCAGAATTACAAAATCAGCATGCATATCTCTGTTCATATATATATATATTCTCAGCTATATATTAATTCTATATTTATTTAATTAAAGTGTGAATATATTAAGTAAAATATGTATTAATATAAACAGATATGATCAATAAAATAAGGATTCCAACTTTTTTTTTTTCCTGCCACAGATGTCAACAGGGCTTAGAATAATACAGCAAATCTCTTTACCGTACCTCAAACATATCATTTTAAATAAATGTCTGTGTGTCATGTTTTCCTTGTGTCTGTGTGGGTTTCCTCAATGTTCTCTGGTTTACTTCCACCTCCCAAAAATCATGCTAATAGGTGGATTATGAATGTGTGTGTGCATGGTGCCCTGCGATGGAAGACTGTTCCTGGAATAAAGCACCATGACCAGGATGAAGTGCTTACTGAATTATCACTACTAAGCTAAGTTAGCGAGTTGGCATCTTAGCATGCTAGTTCTGAAGCTAAAGCTTTCTTTAATCTTCAGAGCTCAAATATTAGTTTTTTAAGGAAAAGCTGAGAAAATCTTCATTTTAAGTTAAGACTGTGTGATACAAATGTGATGAAGTTTATTTAAAAGTTATATGCTCTAAGCCTCTGTGTGGTAATTTTAGCTCTTCGTCTTGCTTTAGACAAATATTCCACCATAATCATAATACACTAAACATGTATTTGTGAAATAATTTTAGTATTTAAAATATACAAAAGCATTAATAAATTGCAGTGGATTGATTTTCATTATAGATAACAGACTTCGCATGACGTTAAACAAAACTGAAGGGCCATGCTAGCAGAGACATGGACAGGTGGTGTGTGTGTGTGTGTGTGTGAGTGTGTGTGTGCATGAGTGTGTGTGCAAAAGCCTTTCCGAGAAGACAATTGCTCTCTCTATTTTGCCAACTTTCCCACCGTGACCCCTCTTATGCATACAGACAGACACAGGTAAACAAGCCACACACCTTGTCACGAACTTGCACACCCAAATCAACGCTAATCAGTATCATCGTATTCATCATCATCATTACAATTATTAGCCTTGTCACTACTGCCACCATAACAAACCCGATTTCTCACCTTCTCCCTCCCGTCCCCGGCTCATCTCCATATTTATAATATTCACGACACAGTAGGAGTATTCTAATGAGGTCGGCGGCTGTTCCTGGCGCCTGACAGCGCGGTTTGGTCACATCCCGTTGTTCATGTCTCAGGTGCGAATCCTTCATTTAGGTCCGATTAGCGTGACGCATGCCTTGCACGTGTCACTTCCTTTCCTCTTCACAATTTAGTCCAGACAGAGACGGCTGCCGCGGCCAGGGCCCCGTCGGTGAATCAGGAGGGGCCGTCGGCGCTACTACTACCTCAACACAACTCATTTGTAAACCTGCGCTTGTCATGCATCGCTATCAGTGTGTGTAAATCGCCCGGGCCTTAAAGGATGCAGCTGTGTGAACCGACGCCTGTTATGTCCAATTAGACTTCCAGGAGCTCTGATCAGTGCTGTACCTAACTCACACATAGCATGGCTAACACACACATGCACACACACTCAGGAATACTATTATTTGCATGTTGTGGGGTCAGTGGCTCCCTCCAGACCTGCTGTCAACTAAAATACTTACATTATAATCTTGGACACGCATGCAAATGAAGCAGAGAGCTTGGTTTGATGTGAACAGGTTTGAACACTCGTCTTGACAGTTCTTGTTCTCACAGTATTTGCTGTCAGGAATGAGAACTGGCACCACACACCACACACAAACACACACACACACACACACACACACACACGCTCACACCCTATCCATAACCTCAGTAATCAAAAAGAAACCTTTTGTCATTTTTAGTTTTTTTAAATAATCACAAATTTTGAAAAAAAAAAAAAAAAAGTTCTCCAAAAAGAAAACTATATATATATAAATAGATTTTTTTTAATGCAAAATTTGTGATTATTTAAAAAACTAAAAATCCCAACTGTCAGACATTCCTATCCTTATATAAGAACAAGATATAAGAACATGCCAACCCACACAGTCACACTCATGGAGACACTGTCCTGCCTGGGCTTGTATTAATACTCCATCTTCAGTTTGCAGAAGACACAATATTGGAACAAGTCTGAGTTACACAATTCACTCATTGCTCTAGCCATGACTGGCTCATTGAAAACCATGGACACATATTTCTTTACATGTTGACTGCTGATTTAGCTGAAATTTTCCAAAGACTTCAAAGAACGACAATCAATTAACAATAAACATATGTTCACTATAACCCCATGTTTACAAAGTCAGCAATTTTTCACTTTGCGTTGCTCGATGCTGGTCACTTGTGGGCGTATCCTATCTTCAGTTTACTGCCAGTTGCAATGTTTTCACTAGTGGTGCCAGGCTACTCACAAACGTTCACTAGAGAACGAGTATAAAGCAACCCATTTGATCACAAATCAGATGTTTTCCCACTAAAAATAAAACGCTTGTGATTAAAATCCATGCATGCAGTGTGTCATTGCTTACTAGTGCCTAAATGTTGCTCAAAGACAAACCCATCTTTGCAAACTTACAATCTTGCATACTGTCTGCAGTTTTTGGATTGGCTTCCGTGTATGAGTGCTCCAGTACTGCAAGCCGCGTTTGGAAATTTCATGACAATTTCTACGTCTATAGGAAGAAAACTGCCACTCCTCAAAAATCATCAGACTTGGAATGAATCTGTTTCAGCATGCATGTTTCTTCCAAGAGCATGGGGCAGTGTGATTCCTGCCTTAATGGGCCTCAATTAGTGCTAGCTGCAGTTCCCATTTTTGACCACTTGGTGCAATAATAAGTCTATAGAGCTAAATGGGGGAGTGAGTGCGCTGCCCCATGATTGTACAACATGTACAATCAATTGTACAATCAATGGAACATCGGCTTATATCTGCCAAATAGTGGCATTTTTTAAAAAACACAGATATCACTGCGTCTCACTCCTGTTGGAGTCGCCATATCGCTTTAATTCTCACTGGCTTATTGGCCACTCTGCTGTCTGTCACCGGAAGTCACCAGCTGTCACTGACAGTGAATGAATTCTAGCCGTTTGTCGCAGCGCAACATTAATGTTTTTCTAATATAAGGTATTTTGAATATATATTTTGAATATATGTTTGTCCATCCCAGCTTAGCTTGTATCTTTGTTCATCTCAACATCTACTTTATTTATTTGTTTTCTGAGCCTCAAATAAATTTTCCATACTATTTTTATTCAGAACTGCAAACATTTTTTTTCCCCCAGTTTCCTGAGATTTCATTTTAGCCCTTCTGAATGCATGTGTTCCTCATCGTGGTATTGCCAGTGCCAACTGGAAAGTTGAAAAGTTCACCCAGACAGGCGAATCTGACGCTGCGCAGGGGGACACGCTCTGTTTTCCGTCTAGTTTTTCCGACATGCCGTTGGCCATCTGAATCAGAACGCGGTCTGGCCTGTTTGTGGAACTGTGGCTCGAATTTATTTTCATCTCAATGTTGGGGTTTCGCCATTTATTGTTTTACATCTGTTGTTATTTCAAAGCCTGGATACTTGCGGACTTGGAGAATGTGATGGACTACCAATATGAGGTATGATTTGACCAGCGTAGCTGCCTCATGGCTAACAGGGTGGGCTGGAAGGCGATCTTTCATCAGGAAAATGATGCTGATGGTGATGATGTCACTGTGGGGTCAGACTCGGACATGGATGAGGACCCGGCATCTGCCAAGCGTTTGCGGCAAACGTCTTGCCATACGGAGACCATGTGGAAATAAATACGCACACACACACACACACACTTATTCAAAGTGGACAATATAAAGCTATTCCCTACTTATGATTCATTAAACCACATCACAGCACACGACTGCAATGTCAGCTTATTTTCGGTAAGCGAAGACAAAATATGTGTGCGTCCTCGCTCAGACACGTAGACAGAAGGAAAAAGAAAGAGCAAAATTTTCCACACATGCTACTTGCTAACGCAGTATTTAAAGTGGAAAAGTTTATTTTGCTGCAAGAAGGTTTGGATGTCGAATGCTAGAGAAGAAAGAGGACAGGAAGTCTAAAATCTGGCTTTGCACCCAAGCTTCCTTCTCAGGTGTCCAAAAAAGCTCCTCAAATCAACTTTGAAACAGTAGATTTCTGTGTCTTTTTTTTCTTACCTCCTCAAATGCCTATCAGAAGAAAACAGAGCGAATAGCGTCTAGCGAGTGTCTAGCGGCTCTACCTCGCTAAGACATGTGTTGTGTGCGGATAACACGGTGTGTTTCTGAAAAGCTCGCTGTCATTCCTCGCCTCCCGATCTCCTCAAAAGTAGAGGGTGAGAAGAGACAAAAAGCGTGCGAGGGTGAGAGTGAGAAAAAAGAACTAGTGGCTTTTTGAGAGAAAATGGATTTCATACGCACTGTGATTCATGTCTCCTTTTATTTTTTTTCATCCCTAAAACAGTGCATGAACTTAAATCTCATGATTTAAAGATTCTTTTGAGGAAAATCAAAGAGTGAATATTTCAATAAGGCGGCTGATTTATAATTCAGGAGATTCGCAGGTGTTTTTACCATCTGATGGTGAGATTCAGGGTATATATATATATATATATATATATATATATATATATATACTCACACACACGCACACATGCAGGTACATATTCAGCTGGCAATATTACTTGGATTAGTATTGTATATGAAATATTTAGTAGTTCCCCCACCACTCAGTCCTAAAACCTAATAAATCAAATATCTGCCAAATGTCATTATTAAGACTCAGAGAGAAAGACATCCTTTCATATTCAAATATAGATCAAGAAAAAAGAATAGGGTGAGGAAAGGTTGGGCAGACAACCTTGACTGTCCTATATGAAAAAATAAAAAGAAAGAAATGGCATGGGAGGAAAAAACGCTGAGGTGATGTAAAGAGAAGCAATACAACACACGTATACAGAGAGACGAGTAGAAAAAAACGAAGGGGGAAAAAAAGCATGTGCAATGAACATTAATACTTTGTTGTCACTGTGTGTGTGTGTCAGTGGTTTTGTTCTCTGCTGGTACCATTTTGACGCCAGATGACAGAGAGAAGCTTTGCTTAGCAAAGCATTAGTGCAATCTGACTGACAGGCACGCCACTTTTTAACCTCAATACTCACTCCTGAGTAAGTTCAGGCCCAAACAAGTCATCATCAAGTCAGGACTTGGAAGTGGAACTGTACCAGGAAAAGTTGTCTGAACTTAAAATTTGTGGTTAAGAAATTTTGAAAAATTTTGCTGGTCAGTCAACTGTACTGAGTAACATTTTATCCAAGCATCCATTCTCTGTACCACCTATTCTACACAGGGTCGCATCCCTATCCCAGGAGACTTGGGGCACAAGGCAGGGGACACCCTGGATGGGGTGCCAACCCATCGCAGGGCACAATCGCACACACACTCTGGACAATTTGGAAATGTTAATCGGTCCTACAGCACATGTCTTTGGACTGGGGGAGGAAACCAGAGTACCTGGAGGAAACCCCCATAGCATGGGGAGAACGTGCAAACTCCACACACACAGGGCAGAGGTGGGAATTGAACAACCAACCCTGGAGGTGCGAGGCAACAGTGTGAACCACTAAGCCACCATTTGTTTGTTTTAGATTTAAGTTTTTTGTTCTCTTTAAGGGGGGGGGTGCATATTATTTATTTAACAGATGGTGACAAATGCATAGAAGTGGAAAATGCAGAAACAGGCACTCGGTGGCGCAGTCGGTTGCATTGCTACAGCACTGGCCCACGGTCCCGGGTTCGATCCTGAGTTTGCGTTAGTAAGATAAATAGCCCCTCAGATGTGAATGAGTTTGTAAATGGCACCCCATCCAGGGTGTATTCTCACCTCATGCCCACTGTTCCTGAAATCCTGATCTGGATAAAGCCTCTGCGTTAAATTGAATTTGGTATTTTCTTAATGAGGTGTGAGATTATCAGAAAATCATAATATACACCTATCAAACTTTATGTAAAGTGCCCTCCAAAATCTATAAATGTGGTGTAGCTTTCTACAAACCTTTTAGCAATAAAACACTGCAAATGCTGTTGATTTAAAAAATATTTTCTTAGATACATACAAATTTCTTCGATAAATACAACTTATGTTATTATATACTAAGTTATTATATTTAGGTTATAATATCACATCTGTCAATAATCTACACTCAGAAATGTTTTATATATATGTATATATATATATATATATATATATATTATATGTGTGTGTGTGTGTGTGTGTGTGTGTGTGTGTGTGTGAAATGCATTTACATAAATAATTATAACAATGTGTTTAACATGCAGTGAATGTGTTCAAAGTTCATTATAAATATGGTCTTCATTGATAGTGTTACCAAAACAAGAGTGCCATGTTGTTAGCGTCTTTAATAGACACTGTAACACCATGTTGGGGCAGAGGGGAAGGACAGTGAACAATTTTTCGTAGACGTAGAGCTGCTCATAAACGTTGTAAATATAAATGAGACAAAGTGACTTATTAGAGCTTAATTATGTAGCAAATGCTATAAAACAAAGTTACAAGATGGGGGGTCTATGCTTCGTACAAAACCTGTTGGGTGTCTTTTAATAATTAGGCCTTAAGAGAGGTGGAGAAAATGAAGAAGAATGAAGAGAGAGAGAGAGAGAGAGAGAGAGAAAGGAGGCTTGACAGGTCTACAAGGACAGCTTGATATTATCAGGTTGTAATTAAGTTGTCACTTCAATTATGGCAGCTCAAATTAGAATAGTGCTGGGTTGCAGCACTGGGCCACGTCTGTTTGGTTAATTAGTCTGGTGAGTAGTCTGAACACTACAACCACTACACACACACTCATTCACACACTCACGCACATTGGAACTGTTTCAGCCGAGCCCCAAACAGGCACGTCTCAGCCGTACTGTAGTGAGCACAGAACTAATAAAGACACGAAGGGACATTTAATTTGAGGATCCTTTAGTGTGCAGGTGTCAAACCTGAGACCCGCAGGCTGTCAGATTTCATCCAGCGTGTGCAAACTTATCAAAAAACTATTGAATAGTGCTCTAATTCTCACATTAGGGAAAAAGTAGCGTAACATAGATACCCACTCCAAATCCTGAAATCGGCATTTCTGTCACTGAGCAACAGCATGTCATTTCTTTCTCTGTATGCCAAGACAGAAAATAAGTAAATGTTGTATAAACTGTAATAAACAGTACAACAAATAGTATATATATATATTTTTTTCTTCTTAATTATTTATTTGTTTGTTTGTTTGGTCAGTTTATATAGCACCGCCCAGATTGCTTTGCAAAGTATGTAACACACAGTAACACCGCATCAATCAAAAATAAAAAGTCTTTAAGGAGTAAAAGAAGATGAATAATGCGTGAAGAAAAAGGTTGTCAGCTGATATTTGAAAGAAGCCATAGAAGTGCGTAGATATGCTAAAAGTTTAATTAACACTTAATTAATTATTAATAAAACTAGAATCTTAGGTCCCTTGGACAGAAGTTAAGAATTCCTGCCAATCTAAATTCTTTCTTTCTTTCTTTCTTTCTTTCTTTCTTTCTTTCTTTCTTTCTTTTCCCAGTTGATAAATTAAAGTATTACTAATATATGAATAAAGATTTAATGCAATGCATAAAAGTATATAGATACAGGTCAAGAGCTTCAGTTAAAGTTCAAAGCAAGGAAAATATCAGAATGGAGAAAAAACCTCAGTGATCTCAGTAACTTTGACCATGGCGTGGTTGTTGCTGGTTTGAGTATTGCAGAACGTGCTGATCTCCTTGGAGCTTCTCTTCAGAGTGTACACAGAATGGGTGGGAAAAACAAAAAATATTTGCTGCTCTGTGGGTGGAAATGCCCTGTTGATGAGAGGGGTCATTGCCATACTTGTTCAAGTTGACAGGAAGGCTACAGAAACGCAAATAACCACTCTTTACAACCGTGGTGAGCAGAAAAGCATCTCGGCCCATTTGGCACTAACGACCATGATCAAAGTTACTGAGATCACTGAGATTTTTTCCCCATTCTGATGTTTGATGTGAGCATTACCTGAAGCTCTTGACCTGTATCTGCATGGTATTACGCATTGCACTGCTGCCAGATGATTGTCTGATTGGATAACTGAATGAACGATCAGGTGTACAGATGTTCCTAATAAAGCTGGCTAGTAAGTTTATATACATATTGTATGTATTGTATTGTATTCATGATTCTTGATGGAGTACTAGGGCAACACGCCAATTATTCTTCTCACAATGGAGTCAAACATAAATCAGTTGTAGTCCACAATTCGCCATCATTGCACTTTAAGCCAGTCGATTTTTCTTTCGCCAATTTATTACATATGTGTCACCAGCGTGAACTTCGGCTCTTCAGAAACACCAGCATTGTGTCATTTCGATGATGTGAGTGAGCGATGTATGAAATCAGATTAGCATACCATATCATAGTTTAAAAACTCTGGATGCGAATGCTCACTCAGAGTTTCAGTAATAAAAGTTTGACAAACACCCAACGATACACAACAGCGAGAGCCATACAAAGTGTCAAAGCATTTAGTGTGTTTATAGAGAATGCTGAGGTAGGCAAGAAGGGAATGCAGTCAGCGTGCATTTAAAGTTGGTTTATGAAACGTGTCTCTCCTTCTCTGGCGGTTATGTGGAAGAGAAAATCAGGCAAAGCTTCCAATTCTCCACAGTAACACATTGTTAAGCACTGGAGCAATAAAAACAGAAAGCTGCAAACAACAATGGAAGAAATGTCAGAGCAGGACAGAATGGCTACAGCCGTGAAATGTGGGATGATCTGCCAGCCAAGTATGTTCGTTAATGGCCTGGCTGTGTATTTTCCGTCCCATATACATGCGTGTGTGTTTATATCTCCAAACCATCAAGCGCTCACATCCACTTTCGCTTGTCAAGCTATACATCCACACATCACATGCTATGTAAACTTTTGGGTGGTCTGTAACCTGATTTGTGATGCCAATTTTCTATAACACAGAATATATCTCGAAGAGCAGGCCTGATTACTGAATAAACATTTTTTTTCTTTCTTATCAGAGACGTTATGAAGATAAGGAGGGCCGCCTGCCTCTTTCACCTCCTCTAATGAAATCCACATGAGCTGGAAATTTGCCTGCCACAGCCGAGCTGTGGTTCTGGCACGCACAATTCACGTCCAGGAAATAGTGCAGTCAAAAAGGCGTTTAAACGCCCATCTGAGTTCTTCAGAAAAATAGCAGGAACACTGATCTGATCAAATGCAGAAACGTCTTGAACTGTCCATCCTGATTAGAAATATTGCTATGTCTGACAGCGGTGAAGTTTTCATCTTCGGCCCTTATTCCACAGTCGTGTATAGCACTTTACTTCTATAGTGACATAAATAATAAGTAAACATTTTAATCCAAAAGTTGTCACAGTTCAGAAATATGCAGGAGATATGATACGACAATGTCAGGGATATTAACAGCGATGATAATCTTATGAATGAGGGATAAGATTTGGCCTGATAAGATTAAACATTTGCTAACACATCCCATGAATCCTGTTTTTATATATAATGAAGCATAAACGCATTTATGGCAGGCTGTATAGCATACATAGTATCTTATAATGCTTGGAATGAGTCTGTATAAATGTTCGTAGTTATGTATGTATGTAAAAAAATTTTTTTACATTGTTACACAACAGGGTATTTGTTCATAAGAACACTGTAGAGATGTTATAATGCATTGTAAGTCCTGCATTACAACCTGCAGGTCAGATACTACACCAGAGATTGTGTTGTAATGCGTTACAACATTATTGTCTACTCTGTTGTTATTAACAGCTATTATAATGCATTATGTAATCTAAAGTTATGAAGTTATACTGTATACTCTATAAAGAATTACACACTTTATAAGCAATTATACAGGATTGTTAAGTATTATAATTTATACCACATAACTTGTATTAAGCCATTCATAACACATTATGAATACAGAACCTTTGAGAAATATACACATTATTTATTTTTGTAATGTAATATGGTAACACTTGATTACAGACTAATTAATAAATTATTGTTGCAGACCATTTATGTAAGTTATGAAGGGCTTATTTCTAACTTTATTTTTGTAATGTAATATGGAAAGACTTAATTCTACAAGATTAATTACTACAATTGAGCAGATTGTTGGAATAAGCCTTTATAAAGATTAACATAAGTTATGCAGTGTTTATGTAGCAGTCATGTAGCCCTATGAGCACTACCCTTATATTTAATGTTACCAAAACATGTAATGGAGCTTTTATGATGTTATATTAAATTTGTTAATGACATATTAGGGTCAGCAGTTGCTGTCGTTGTATGGTCGGCATCATTTTGCTTACTAAAAACAGAGCTTCAAAAGCAAATTGAAAATTGCTGGAAAAATTAACTGAAATTGAGAGACACAATAATAAACCTGTGGTCACCGAGGCCAGACTCTGTGCATTGCAGCCCACTTTTTTTTTTTTTTAAGCCTGAGTGGTTGCAGAGGTGAGGGTGAGTTCACGGAGGTCTTGCACTCTGTCATCTCTTTTGAAAAATTCAGCATGTAACCACACAGTCATAATATTTCAGAGCCAAAACAGCCAACTCGGAGTGCTTGGCTGCACAACAAAGAGAAGCGTTTCAATCCTTTTGGGAATGTGCAAGAATTTCTATAGTGGCTAATAGCTTAATTAGGCCATAAGAAATAATAAAAGGCAGAGTAAAAACACTGGCTGCCAAATTATGACAAAATAGCAATAACTTTTTTCCTCTGCAGAGGCTTTGAGAATATGAAGCTCATTAACTATAGGCCTATTAGGCTAATTTCCTATTTTGTAGACAAACCTTATTCATTTAAATCAAACATATTTTTACTGCAAAAAAAAAAAAAAAAAGGTGTGGCTAACAGACATCACATAAAATGATAATTTGTTTTCATCCAAGCTCAGATATGCAAAACGCAGACCTGCAGCCTTTATGCTGTTACTATAAACAGACATTAAACATTAATTATAAAAACGGTGCCGATACTGTTTTGCGGTCAGGAACCCTATTAAATCCAGTTTGACCTTTCTGTAGCCCAAGGCAATATTTTCCTTAAACACAGTTTCGGATTGAAGGATGAAAGAGGTTTTTAGCAGACTTGATATGAAGAGCTTGCCCAGTGAGTTGGGCATGGTTAGTAGGTTAGTATGTGGTTTTTGAAGCATAGCTATCCCGAGGGTATTAAAAGTGCAATGTGATCATTAAAGCAGCTGTAATAAAATATAATTCGAATAACTGTTACTGGACATTTGACCTTTGTTTGACTGTAGTGCAGACAGCCTAAGAACCTCAAACTGGGGAAAGAGAGAGTGTGGGTTTGTAAGTTTATATGAAAAAAAAAGAAAATTCAGGGGAAAAAATGATTAAATAGAACAACATGTAGAAGACAAATACATTTAATTTGCAGCAAGAAGGTGTGTTAGGATTTCACGGGTGTCCTTTCATTATCACAAGATAGCACACATAACAGGTGAATAGTGAAATAGTAAAAATTATAGCAGTTCAAAAACATATTCTCAGAGCAACCTGTTGAATCTTTTTGGATCAGATATCTTTTGGAACCCCTGTACTAAATTTATCAGATTGCTTGAAATCTTTGTCCATTCTTCTTGACACTTAATATACTATAATACAGTTTTCACAGTCTTCTTCTGCTGATGTTGCTTAATGTTTAAAATGGTTGATAATGATATTTCATTCATTCATTCATTCATCTTCAGTAAGCGCTTTATCCTGGTCAGGGTCATGATGGATCCAGAGCTTATCCCGGGAACACTGGGTGTAGGACAGGAATACACCCTGAATGGGTCGCTAGTCCACCGCAGGGCACCATACACACATTTACACACACATTCACACTTAGGAGAAATTTATTAGAGCCTTGCTAGGTTGTAATCCATCTACTGGTATGTTTTCGGAGGTGGGAGGAAACCGAAGAACCCAGAGGAAACCCACATGGACATGGGGAGAACATGTGAACCCAGAGACCCTAGAGCTGTGAGACGGCAGCGCTACCTGCTGCACCACCACCATGATGCTACCAGTACCAAAATGATAATATCGTCTGAACAGCGTTTAGATCTTCTCAGGTGTAATATGTATTCCACTATCCCACACTTTCTTCCTGACATCTCTGTTCCTAATCGACCAGATTGCTTGGGAAATCGTCCTGTTCCTCTTAACACACTTTTCCCACTTCTTCTGCTGATGTTTCCTAATGTTTTGAATTGTTATCTTGTTCCAGAATACACTCATGTTTAATTTTTAAATGTACAAATTCCAGAAGTAGCTTTTCCTTTTTCTTTTTTCCATTCCAAAAAACCTGGTACATGCAAACGTTTGCCTTCAACTGAATATTTTGAAATTTTGTTAATCTGCTTCCTGAAGGATCATATAGTAACCCATATTCATAAATCATTATACCTGTGCTTATAATTCTTTGTAAGTTAGTAAAGATTCCTTGTAAGCATTTTTGTAAGCTCTAATAACGCCTCATAAAGCTCTAATAATAAGTAATTCCTTGTTAACTTTATAATCATAACAAAAGTGGCACTATTCATTATAATGCCATATGCTATTCTGAGCAACCTTTATAACTAATAATGACCTGCGAATAATTATAAAGCTACTGTGACATTATAAACATTTAAAATGTCATCATTTAGTGCATCAAGTAAAGTAAGTGTGTTAAATTACCACACATTTATCGTAATAGGTAAGTTGTCAGACACTAATTACTTATTTTAAAAAAAGATTTATTTAACTTATTTCTTATTTCCATATAACTTATTTTTGCAATGTTATATGGAAAGGTTTTGTTTTTGCAATTAGTCTGGAATGAACTGTTTGTAATGTAATGTTTATAATGTTTTTATAATTGTTAACACATTTACAGTTACTTTATGCCTATAATGCACAAGCTTTATCATTTTAAATGTTTTTAATCTATATGAAATTATTAATAAATATTTCAGTTGCTTTATATTTATGCACTGGCTATAACGCTTACGCAGTACAGCACATGGCATTATAATAATTAGTGACATGTTACAATATGATTATAAGTATCAAGGAATTATTTATAGCACATTATCAGAGCTTTATGAGGCATTACCAGCTTAAAAAGAATTTATAAGTGCAGTTATAATGATTTATGAACATAGGCTTTATAGACAGTGTTACAGATCTTGTATTATCAGTATGTGTTGTCTAGCAATGTTATGACATTTGCTGTCATCATCATCATGATTATTATCATCATTATTATCATCATCACTTGTGCTTATATCTTTTGCAGTCCTGTATCCTTTCTCATGCTTTGTTTTGGAGCATATGGCCTTTTTTTTCCCGTGGAGGCCTGAACCCCAGGCAGCCAGCGAGCCGTCACACCTGAGTAAGAAAGATCAAAGCGCTCAATGGTGTGAACCACAAGCAGGGGAGCACCACCTGCCAAATCCCCAACCTGGTCTTAAACACGGCCCAGCACACGGATCTGCCCTCACACACACACACACACACACACACACACCTAATCCACATGCCGAACCCATTCTTCATGTGTTTGATATTTCCAGGGGTCACAGCAAAGGTTAGCAGTGTCACCACTTGTGTTTGAGTTGTTTCAGACCTCTGTTTTTTGTAAAAATGCATTTGGTTGTTCAAATCATGGAAAGCCACAAGGAGAAGAAGTCAAGAGAGTGCGTTTAATCCTGGAGGCACAACTCTCCAATTCATAACCACTGGCGCTTTAATTGCGAAAGGGCTTTTCACTTGTTAAACACAATTTTGGCTGCAATTTTGGCTTCTCATAGGCCAAGAACTTCTTCAGGGGTCCAGTATTCACCGAGCATGCTCAGTGCAATGTTCTGGGAAATGTCGTTAGTGGGTTTCCGCGGGGACAAACACGATGATTAAACGTCGACCGTAATGAAGCAGGATGAAAACGATTGCTAAAAACGAACGCTGTAAATGTCCTCTGGTGATGGCAGGAAAACAAACAAATAAACGTGGTTAAAAAAAAAACTCTTGACAGCTATAAATAAGAAGAAGGCGTCTAAACAGTGTGTGCTATTGTTGATTAATCGGGGGATACTTAGATGTATCGAGCCTCTGGGATGCAAAAGTATATTGAGGCTATTTGGGAGTTGGTTTGCACTCAGCAGCCTGGATTTGAGTAACATTTATTGACTACTCATGTGCACTCAATTGAACTAAACCTTTTTAGCCTGGATTGATGCAGGTAAATGTCATGAGAGGTTCGGGTAATGCTGTACACACATTTTCTTTTTTTTCTTTCTGTCTTTCTCTTTCACACTATAGACGTCATTGGCACTTCAATCGTTCCAGTATTTTATGTTTTCTGGAAACCTAGCTGATTAACTGAATTGCAGGCTTATACACACACACACACACGCACGCACTCACTCACGCACACACACAGCATCGAGCTCAGATGAAAAAAAAAAAAGTCACTGGCACACACTTAGAATATACTTTGCTGCCAATTAGAAGAAAAACTACAAAGATGTAAACATGCTAGATGCAAAACTAGTCTTACTGTGCAGTTTAAGCCGACACATGCAACGGCAGTAAATTAATCACAGTTTCTATTCCAGCTGTCACAAGGCAGATATACGTTAACAATCAGCTTTAGTAATGGCTTTTCTGAAATGAGTTATTGATATCAGCTGGCAGCGAATAAAACAGACCTAGACTGGGTCACACTTTTACAGCGCCAACGTTTATATCAAATATGAGTCACTTTTATGATGTAAAAGCATATCAGTCAAAAAGGCTGCGCCTGCCAGGCGCAACTGTTTCAAAGCAAAGCCACTTTTTTTTATATGGGCAATAAAAGCATATCGGACAGGCTGAGGCTCGAGTGTCAGCTTCTGGTCATGTCAAGATTCAGAAATACAACGCTAAACAAGATTATCTCAAGTACTCAAATGTTTGCAGTAAACTGCATCGATATAAACAATAGCCCAGACTGACTGTTAGTTGTTTTTATGTGCCCTGACTGGTATACGGTTAAACAGAAATTATAGGCCATCTTTCTTCCCGAGGGGCAATTTTATAGTTTCTCAACTTTCAAAAGAAACGAGTGATACATATGTGTTACACACTGTAAAACCACAAATTATGCCAACTCAAAAGACTGAAGTTGATTTTCAGAGAAACAGCACATAACACAAATGCGTTTAATGCGTAACGATAGTTCTAAGGCTGTTCCTTGTATGACTGCCAAGATTTTGCCCCACTGGGGCTATAGATATACTGGAGCAATCTTTAGGTATACACACATGCTTAGGTACACACACATGCTGTAGTGTAAAGCTCAATAATGAGCATGCTTGATTATAAAGTCATAAACGTGTGGCACAGCAGGAAGCACTGCTGCCTCACAGCGCCAAGGTCTGATCCTGACCCTGGCAGCAAGCGCGTTCGGGATGATGGACCATCAGAGTCATGAAATAGTCAACAATGCAGATTTGCACCAGTTTCATCCATTAATAGAACCAAACGTTTCCCATTACCAGCTAACAGCTATAGTAGTGATGAATCATGGGAGTGGTTTGCTCCTAAAGTGGTTGCTGCACTGAAAGCATCAAACATTATAGACTTGTATCGTTAAAAATGGTTTACACTTAGAAAATGCTATTGTGACAGCAGTAACAATTTTGTTTTAAAAAAGCATTTTTGATCATTTGGTTTTACTGATTTGAGTTTGAACCACTTCTGAACCAGGTATGTGCCAGATAGTAGGCAAGATATCACTGTAAAAACAACATTTGGACCTGGGCTAGGTTTTAAATCTGTTTTGGCACAGATGCATAGATCAGATCAGGTCTGATATTGGGCTTTTGTGCAAAAATACACCAGACCATCTTTGTTATGTTGATTCGAAGCACAACATTTGGCCCTAATCTGGTGCAGGACACATTTCTTGTCTGGGGATCTGTAGTCTCTGTTTGTGTTACATTCTGTTAGTTTCTGTTTAATGTTTAGTTAACATTTACGAAAGTAGTCTCTGGTGTCAACGCTGTGTAACAGCCAGTACGCTGCATTTTTTTTGTCTTATAATGAGAAAAAACGAGAGGCTGGTGTGGGAACGACTATGTATAGCTACTATTGCATAAGTAATAACAGGAACTAACTTGTTTCACGGATGTTCGACAACATTAAACATAACTCTAAACAGATAAAGTATGACGTATCATTCTTTAAAATTTCTTGCCAATATTGGTTGGTGGGAGCCAACAATAGTGCAGCAGAGCTTTTCTTTACGGATCCTGTGTTCAGGGACTGTTTTTATACTTGTCACAGTCATGATGAGGCTAACTACGCCCGGAGCACAAACCCCCACTCCGAGACCCCTTCTGTATCTGTGGTTCATTACGGATTCTTATTGGAGGACTAGACACACAAGCCACAAACACTCTAACATTGCGAAGTCTTGCCATTTTTTTTTTGCCTTTGTGCTTCACTGAGTCCTATGTTTGTTTTGTCTTCCATTTCTGACCTCACTTCCACCTCTTGTCTAATCTACATACACCCATATGCCAGTGTGTTTTACCCATGCATGTCTGACTACCACATGGCATGATGGTTTGGATTTGTTGAAATAAAGCTTGCGTTTGTTGCCGTAATACCTCAGCCTTCCTAGTTACAATAATATGTATAGCTTAGATTTCTACATTTATAAGATTGCTTGCCCATTCAATTTTAAATGGTAATATGGGATCATACAAGCATCTGTTCTTGTAAAAATAAAAAGGCTGGAGTCATGCAATAATCTATGTATGTAAAACAGTAATCAATTAAGTCAACAGTGTGTTAAAAAAGCATTTGCCAATAAACCATACAATTTTGTAATTTCTTCATCGGATGAGGCAAGAAGTAAGCTGCATATCCTCATTTCAGACTCAGGAAAAATAAATCATGTATTTTCACCTAACACTAATTGCTTTTTACTCCTTGCCACTTATTTGAAGAACAGCTAAGATCCTTGTACTGTTCTGGAAAGCCATGAATACCCAAAGCTTTCTGAATTTTGTTTCAGAAGCAGTTCTAATAAAGAATAAACCAGGCGTAAGGCAACCACAAAGCAGGGTTATTATTATCATATAAGAAATACAGAATGATATTAACTGTATTTATATAAAACATCTTTTTTTCTCAATTTCATTTAACAGCATTGTGGATGGTTGGTATAAAACAAGCACATGTGTATTTGTTGGGGGGAAGGAAAAAAAAAGAAAACTGTGTTTGGCTACAAAACGCTGAGTTCAGGGTTTATCTAAGGATTTGGGTTTGAAATCAACACTTGGGCCTCATCTACAGAGACCACAGCATGTTTTTTTCAACCACTGCACCATTTTTCTGTGGCTTATTATGTTAATTTATACTCATACGTTTTACCCCACACAGCTTGTGAAAGTATTCGCGTCTTGGCAACTTTTTTTTTTTTTTTGAAAAAGAAGTCTTAATGGTAAACACTTGTAGATCGGAGTTCCGCAAGATTCCTCAACACTTTAGCTGAAGGTTCAGTGTTTTAGGGTTTGGAAGGCATTCATCAGCTCGTTTTCGAGTGATACTGTAACTTAATCAGTTCAAGCAGTGGTGGATGTGTGTGTTTGATGCCAACGTGACTGTCACCACTTCTTTTCATGTTTGTGTGAGGATCCTTTAGCTCTTGAGCACATAGACTATAATCCTGCTAACTCTGTTCACACATGGTCTCTGTCATAACTCAGTAAGAACTGTCTGAGCTGTGGAGTGACATAGGGAACGATTAAAGCGATAAAGCTGTGTACGTCTACGACTTTGCACTCTGGGCCCCATTTATCAATGTTTTAGTAAAGTTGTGAGTAAATGCTTTTGTCAGCCAAACAAAACTAAAAATTCCTGCCAGAACTTTACAAAAATTTCAGTAATGTAGATTTTCTTCATTCTCACAAGCAATTTTTTGGATGAAGCCTACTCACCCGTATCAAGCGCGTACATGCCACAGCTCATTTACATTTAGTGACACTCATAAAACTCCATAAAAGGCAAAGCAAAAGAGAGCTCAAAATGACAAAATGTCATTTTCTTTTATTATTCTTTAATCGAAGTGGTGAACCCCATTTAATCCCTATTGGACTTTGCCAAAAGACATGTTAGACACTTAGCAAACATGTGGGAAAAGGTCCTCTGGTCTGATGAGGCCACAATTTGAAGCACTAAATTTGGTGGAAAACCAACCCTGCTCATCATCCTCATAGTGAAGCATGGTGGTGGAAGCATCGTGTTGATAATTACCCTTGATCTCTTGGTTTCTTGATTTCTTGGTTTCTTTCTTTCTCTTTTCATCATATATTATCTTCTTGTAATGAAGCTCAACCACTACTGCACGTTGGCTACTATAGACGCACACTAATTCTTCTTCATTTTATAGCAATCCTTTTCTTTTATAATTGCATAGCTAGACTTATTTCTTTTAAATTATGGATGTTTTGGTCTAATCTTTTTCAAATCATTAATATGGAATGACAATCTGTGTAAATGAATTTTAAACTTGAAAAACTAAGGTCTCCTTATACATAAATTTATACAAACTAATGATACAAATGTTTTTTTTTTTACTGAACATACTGGATTATTATGAATACCATAACTGCATTCAGTTTGATAAATGTGGCTCACTATTATTGCAGCAAAAATAAAACACGATCACAAATCAGACCTAAACTGGAGCACAATAATACAAAACTAGCAAATATTTGTGTGTTGTGTGTTTATCCAGCAGATGTGAGCTGTAAGGTGAAGACCCTAAGAGCGATGACCGCAGATTCTGTCCTGAGTTCAGAAAAATGATGACACACGAATAATTTGATGAGTCTCGAAGTCAAAGCAAGTGTAACCTTTTAGACCCGTCTTATACCCACCCACACACACACACACACACTCACACTCACACACACTCACACACACACAGCTCTTATACTGGCATTTTATTGCCGAACAAAAACCGCACAGACAAAAGCTATCCATGTGGTGGTTATTACTGATCTGATCTCTTTTTTTTTTTATTTCACTCTGATGAGAGCAGCATGTCTGAAGCACAGAGGATATAATCGGGGCAGAATGTTAGCGATCGCGCACATCAAAGAGACAGTGTGTCTAGGATTGGCTCCTTTGCATTTTCAGATTTTCTGTGGTATATTCAGTGACACAGACTAGCACAAAAAAGCCCTCCAATGAACTCTGGATCAAAGTTTTTTTTTCTTTTTTTTTGGATTTTTTGAATTTCCAAACAGTGTTTTGTTTTGAATTCCTAGCAAATGTGACCATACAGACAAGAGAACCTGATCTTGACGAACATGTGCCTTAGCGTCTGATGGCACCACAGAAGGGGAAGTGGCTCACAGGAGGCATTCTGGACCGAATGGCTTTAGAGAAAAAACAGATAAATGTTCGGGAATGTTGAACACGAGTTATCAAAGATGTGAACCAGGCTATAAACGAGTGCTGAGAATGGATGGGAAAAACAAATGTTAGAGAGAAAGGGAGGGTGAGAGACCACAGCTTCCCTCTCTCGCTCTCTTTGTGGCTGTCTGACACCATGTTTGCTTCCTCTGCGTTGTGTTCTTTCATTATTTACTAGCAAGCCAAAACAACAACAACCGCAACAGCGACGCAGCACACCAGTAAATACCCGACATACATGCATATGGTGTAAAGAACTGTGCTGCACTGCTTTCTCTCTTTCTTTCTTTTATTATTTTTTAAATTTATTATTCTTTTATAAAAGTGGAAAAAATGTTCTCTGGTCTGATGGGACCTAAATTTCGTAGTGCTACAAAAAGTGCTACATTTGGTGGATACCCAGAACAGCTCATCACTCTGATAACACCATCTCCATAGTGAAGCATGGTGGTGGCAGCATCATGTTGAGCATTACCCTTTCTTTCTTTCTTTCTTTCTTTCTTTCTTTCTTTCTTTCTGTCTTTCTTTCACTTTCTTTCCCCTGCTGAGTATAAAGGTAAGTCGTGGAAGACAATACCGGGTCCACATCTGTTGCAGAGAGTTGTGGTAGTGCAGACACAAAGTACGTACGCTTGTGTGAGTAAATGTATGTGTGTGTGTGTGTGTGTGTGTGTGTGTGTGTGTGTGTGTGTGTGCGTGTGTGTGAGTGAGTGTGTGCACTGCAGACCTCCTCCCATTTAGCTCTTTATCCCTGCGTGAATGTAATTAGCTCACTTCTCCTTACGCAACAATGCAGTAGCTGAGCCAAATGACAAACAGTCCACAGCCATAAATTAAGAGCTTTTAATGCTTTTCACTCTCATTATGTTTGCCACTTATTTTCTGCTGTGAACTGCAATGCTATTTATTTGCTTTCCATCTTGCTCCCTCTCTCTTTCTCTCTCTCACTCCATCTCGCTCTCTTTCTCTCCTCCTCATCCCTCGTTTAACAATAAGTTTCCAAGCAACAAAACAAATGTGCCACATGTGGAATGGCCTTGCTTTATGCATTTTTTTTTTTTTTGCTGCTAAACACATTGAAAGTAAGTGGACTAAATGATGCTGGTGGTTTTGGGCCATATAAAAGATGCAGATGTCCCTGCACAAAGCTGGAACACACACACACACACACACACACACACACACACACACACAGATACAGTACCTTTGTTCTTGACTCTTGGTGTCTGACTGTGTGTGATTGTGAGTAATGGCTGTTAATTTTGTTGGACAAAAAGTCACCAAGTTTGTTTCTGTCAGATCTGATACGGTTGTGAGATAGATGCATCTCTCTCTCTCTCTCTCTCTCTCTCTCTCTCTCTCTCTCTTTCTCTTAACATCTGTCTCTTGAAATGAGATACCATGGCCACTACTCATACTAAACCCTGTCCAAAAGCAGTTTGTATTATACAGTATGTGAACAACATTAATCATTTCAGTGTGCTCCAAATATTTAGATAACTACTAGAGCAAATTTCTTTCTTTCTTTCTTTCTTTCTTTCTTTCTAGCATTTGTGCACATGGCACAAGGCCTGCATAACAGCTTTCTTTCTTTCTTTCTTTCTTTCTTTCTTTCTTTCATATTTCTTTTTATTATATTTCTGTCTTTTACACTTATTTGTTTCTTTACACCTACCTTCTGGCTAACTTACAGCTAGTAACACCTCAAAATCTGACCTTCGTTCTTTCTGGCAAGTAACTGAAACGTAGCTTACATAACTTAGCTAATGCTAACTGACCGTTATTAGCGATGTTCAAATAGTTTTCATCTGTTTTTTTTTTATTGTGTCTAGCCCAATGTATAACACATTAAATCATTTGTTATGAATATAGTTTTCCTTAAAATCTTTTTAATTCTCAGCTGATCTTGTCTGTTAGTTGATACAGAGCAGAAAATGTCTTAAGTCACTTTAGCTGTGCTGTTACTGTATTTACACTGCACTCTTGTTACATAACAGTCATTTAAGCATAATAATCATTTAAGCCTTTTCTGATAAAAGCTTTCTCTTCTATCTCCCTGCACTACTGTTTGCTTTAAACTGAGAAGTTAAAACATTTTTAACTAAAAGTCCTCACAAAAATAAAGCGAGAATAATACAAAGGGAACCTCGTCCCTGGCTGAGTTTAGTCCAAGAGTCACATGACCAAAAGATAATTCTTACACACTGTGTATACTACAGAATACTACGAGGAATAGTATGTAGTATAGACTATGGGTGCAGTACACTGTATACAAGTATGCTATTACACACACACCCTTTTTTAATGGTCTGTCTCCTTACCGTCTCTGCATTCCTTCTCTCTCACTTCCCCTCTCTCTCTCTCTCTCTCTCTCTCTCTCTTTCTCTCTCTCTGTCTGTTGAAAAGTTCATGCCGTGTGGTTGGAGCTGTGTTAAATCTGGCGGATGTGGCCATGGTGGCCGTGTCCCTCACTTGTTCCTGGCATGTTTGTTTTGACAATCGCCCGTGACACAGATGACAGACGTGTTTCCCAGCTCTGCTTTAACGCTTAAACACATTTGGTTCACACACAAATACATTCCTCGGTGTGTAAAATGTGGCAGACACAGAAAAACAATAACAGTTAAGCACAAAAGTTTGCACACTTCTTGGTATCTGGGTGAAAAAAACTGAATAAAGTACCTCAATTTTACATTTCTACAAAACGTACAGTAATTTCATGTTCATTTTTATTACCAAGCTCAAAAGTTTGTACACCCATTGACATGACAGTTAACTAATTTTAATAACATAAAGTAGGTGACATATGTTTGCTTTTTTTTTAAGGCATGGCAAGTTCAAAGGCAAATACAATCAGGAAAATAGCTATTCCAAAAAAAAGATATAAAGAAATATCAAATTGTTAAGAGCAAGTAAACAAATCTCCAATTCAACTGCTATTTCTCTTTATTAAATAGTTTTCATACAAATATTAAAGTATTAAGCTTATTTCTAGATATTTTTGCTCATTTCAAGCTTGAAATGGTCTTATTCTGTTGGTAGATGTGTTTATTTATAGAATTAAGTAAAATGATCTGCCAATAGAATAAAACAATTTTAAGCTTGAAACTAGTAAATACAGAAATAGACTTAATGGTCTTATATTTTTATATAATAATCTTACAGTGAGAAACATTTTTGTGAGATAATTGTGAGTAACAGTGAGATAATTTTATTCTTTATTTAAGATATCGTCTCTTGCAGTGCAGAAAATGACACACACAAAGTAGTTCAAGTTCAAGTGGAGTTTATTGTCATTTCAGCCATATACAAGTACAAGTACAAATGAAACAACGTTTCTCCAGGACCAAGGTGCTACATAAGATGACACAGAACATAACAGAACTACAGGGACTACATAATTTATACATAACGTGCACAAGTGCAAACATTTGCAGACAGCACAAGACAGAACAAGACAGTACAATGACTACAGCGCCGACCAGTACGCAGTTCTGTTTAAAAGTGACCTAGTGACAATAGTGCAAATATTACAGAGTACGATACAAGTAGCTGAAATAGTGTAAACATAAGAGTAGCAGCCTATGTACAGTAATAAGTATTTGTAGCAGCATAAACATGTGCAAAAACTTGCAGAGAGGATGGAGGATGCTCGGTTGTGTGTGTGTACATATGTGTGTGTGTGTGTGTGTGTGTGTGTGTGTTCCTTCAGTCCAGTTTCTGAGTATTGAGGAGTCTGATGGAAGAAACTATTGCACAGTCTGGTCGTGAGGGCCCGAATGCTTCGGTACCGTTTACCAGACGGCAGGAGGGTGAAGAGTGTGTGAGAGGGGTGTGTGGTGTGAACACCAAGAAACCTGGTGCTCTTGACAATCTCCACGGAGGAGCCACCGATGTCCAGCGGAGAGTGGTCACTCTGTGCTCTTCTGAAGTCAACAACCATCTCTTTAGTTTTGTCCACGTTCAGAGACAGGTCATTGGCTCTGCACCAGTCCGTTAGCCGCTGCACCTCCTCTCTGTATGCTGACTCGTCGTTCTTGCTGATGAGACCCACCACAGTCGTGTCATCAGCGAACGTGATGATGTGATTCGAGCTGTGCATTGCTACACAGTCGTGAGTCAGCAGAGTGAACAGCAGTGGGCTGAGCACACAGCCCTGTGGGGCCCCAGTGCTCAGTGTGGTGGTGTTGGAGATGCTGTTCCTGATCCGGACTGACTGGGGTCTCCCAGTCAGGAAGTCAGGGATCCAGTTGCAGAGGGATGTGTTTGGTCCCAGCAGGTTCAGCTTTCCAATCAGGTGCTGAGGAATGATTGTATTGAATGCTGAAGTCTATGAACAGCATTCGAACATATGTGTCTTTATTGTCCAGATGGGTGAGGGCCAGATGGAGGGTGGTGGTGATGGCGTCATCTGTTGAGCGGTTGGGGCAGTAAGCGAATTGCAGGGGGTCCAGTGAGGGGGGCAGCAGTGTCTTGATGTGCCTCATGACGAGCCTCTCGAAGGACTTCATGATGATGGGTGTAAGTGCAATAGGACGGTAGTCATTGAGGCAGGACACTGAAGACTTCTTTGGCACGGGGACGATGGTGGTGGCCTTGAAGCAGGTCGGAACAACGGTGCTGCTCAGGGAGGTGTTGAAGATGTCCGTGAAAACATCTGCCAACTGGTCTGCACATCCCCTGAGCACCCTGCCAGGAATGTTGTCTGATCCAGCAGCCTTCCGTGGGTTGACTTTGTGTAGAGTCTTCCTCACATCGTCCATGGTTAGACACAGCACCTGGTCATTGGGACGAAGGGTGGTCTTCCTCGCTGTCACGCCATTTTGTGCCTCGAACCGAGCGTAGAAGTTGTTCAGCGCATCTGGGAGGGAGGCATAACTGTCACAGAGAGGTGATGTTGCCCTGTAGGGGATGTTTGTGTAAACAAGGTCCAGCACGTTCTTCCCTCTCGTTGCAAAGTCCACATGCTGATGGAATTTAGGGAGCACTGATTTGAGATTTACATGGTTGAAATCTCCGGCAACAATAAACAGTCCGTCAGGGTTTGAATTCTGCAGCTCGCTAATAGCCCCATACAGTTCACAGAGTGCCTCCTTAGCATTAGCAGTAGGAGTTTTTTAGTGTGACCATTTTGTTACTTGTGATGAAGGAATGAACATCTGAAAAAAGTGTCGGTTATATCATTCCATGGTAAGGGTGTACAAACTTTTGCACTGAAGTGAATATTAATTATGACATTATGACTTTCATGGAAAAATGTTAATAGATTTACATTTAAGTTAATAGAATAATTTTAATATGACACATCATGCTGGCCAACAAAATATAAAGATATTTATATTTTCTCTCTCTCTCTCTCTCTCTCTTTCTGTTACATTCTTAAAAATAAATGGTTCAGAAAAGGTTACCATAGAAGAACCATGGCATGAATTTCTTCAACAACCTTCTGACTGATGAATCTTTAACCTCTTTTGCAGAAAACATACAAAATTCCCACTGTAAATGTTACCATTATGTGGCAGGATCTGTGCAGTAAATGATTTTTCAGTTTATGCTGGCAAAAAAAAAAAAGAAAAAAAAAGATGAATGAATTTAGGACAGATCATGGAACTAAAATTGGACCCTTTGTGTGCTTGAAAGAATATATATATATATATATATATATATATATATATATATATATATATATATATATATATTAATCCTTCTTCTATCAGAATTGTATTATTGTATCCTAAGTACAGTCTGCATGGCCTTTTTCATTCCAGGCAAATCCTCTTTACCGTAACACTTTTGTTAATGCAGCAGGACTGAAGAGGAGATAAGATACTGTAGCACCAGTGTTCACATTTCCAGCTGCTACAGCACTAAAGCCCAAATTAACTACCGTGCCCGTGTTAATTGCTTCCTGCTTAATGTGCTTCTCGAATGTGCTCCTCTCTGCCCCATCGCAGCCTGAGAATGGCAGGACGGGAGATCCAGGGCTGGCTGAAATGACGGATTCTCCTTTTCTTCTGCTATCTCGCTATTTTAGTCATCCCAAGCATGAGTGGATATAAGTGAGCCTGGTGGAAAATAACTGAAATGGTGACATTAGGCACCTGTTCCTAAAGCGCAGCGTCTCTGAAATGAGTGGTAATTATTGCCGGATATTAAACTCTGCATTAGGCAGGCGGCATTTTACAGAACAATCATCTGTCTCCAATATGCTATGAGATCTCCATTTAAACAGCACTGGAGGAAAGACAGGAGAAAGAAAGAAGGAAAGAAAGTGCAAACGCTCTCTGAGTTTTTTGTTATTTTTTAATTTTTTTTCCGGCTATCCGTTGTTTGGGCGATTATCATAAGGCTTTCATAATCCATGATCAACCAGCTCTCGTGAAAAATCAAACAAGCGATAGATAACGTAAATCCGATTTTTCCTAACTTTACCATAAAATCCTTTCGTACGAATTTGAGACCATGTTGATTTCATTCTCGTTAATTAAACCTTCACAAACGGATCCACTTTGGTTTTAAAAGACAGTGTGTAGGTGGGTGTGTATGAGTGCACATGTGCTGTCCCCTTTATGTACCCAGTTTTACATCCCCTGGGCTTCAGCAGGCAGTAATTGTTGCTGTAAAACATTAATATGAACCAGATGAAGAAGGAAGGGATTTCTGGCATCTCCGTTTTATGGATAATTTGAGGTTATTTACACAGGATAAATGAGACTGGAAAGAACCGCAGGCCAAGCTGTAGAGGACACACAGTACACGCACACTGCGACACATTCACCTACGCACATATTCCTGCATTTATTTGGATTAGAAGTAAATCAATCATTTAATTTTCAAGTATTTGAAGACGTTTACAGGATGACACATGTACACATGATCCAGTCAATTTGATTTCCCAGGCAATAAATATATTTATACTACAGCACTGTTGAATTCTACATTCTGATTAGTCAGTAGGTGTTGATTAATTTTCTATAACAGCAGCTCTGACAGTAATTATGGCTGCAATGTTTATATTAATGCGCTCATTTCTAAAATAAAGACTTCCAGTGGAATTGCATGGGGGATGCTCAACATAAACATAGATTAAAAACATTGGTGTAATTCATATGGTGGAGTTTTCTGTGAGGAGGTGTTCATTTAGCGTCTATGGAAGGAGTCTCCGGTGTCAGCGCTTTGCAAAACTCAGAGGTAAACTTTAAGTTCTTCATAATAAGAAAGTCTTGAGGATGTCTTTTTAACAAAGAGGAGAAAAAAGAGAAGCTAGTGAAGGAACAATTGGTTGTAGTCATTATAACGTAAGTGATAACATGAACTAACTTGGTTAATGGACATGCCACAACATTAAATATAACTATAAACGCTTCGGGACAGGCCGCATCATATCACCCTGTCATTGATTATTTTCCTTTAACAGCATGCCATGCTGTGTTTTAGTTCTTACCTTGCAGCTGTCATATACATACTGACAATTCAAGGCTACTAGTATCTACTAATGATCAATATTAAACCGGTTTGGAGGTTAAGCACATGTCTCTGTATAAATAAACAGACAATTTTTTGTCAGATACAAGTTTTTGCTGCAACAGAAAACTGTTCACCTTTCATCAGGAGACTGAAACTTGAATCGTTGAATCATGATGATGCCTCTACCATCTGTTACTGGGAGTCAAAGAGAGCATAATTGGCCCAGTTTTCTAGGTGGAAAGGATGGCATTATGCTCAGTCCTGTCCTTCACAATGACACTAACCAAATATCAGGACATGGCTTGTTTTTTTTTCTGTACTTGATTAGTGTAAGTTGAAAACAGATTTTAAAAAAGCAATCGTATATGGAGATGCCATGTTTTGAGGATGCAGAAGATAGGGATAGGTGGAGAGTGATGATTCGCTGTGGCGACCCCTGAAGGGAAAAGCCGAAAGAAGAAGAAGAAGAATCGTATATGGAGATGCACAGTCTTTTACATCTCTAGTACATTATACAACATTACCACTCTTCAAAAAGTAATGCACTATGTGGCCAAACGTATGTGGACACCTGACCATCAGACCCATATGTGGCTCTTCCTCTTGCTACAAAGCTGGAAGCTCACAATTATATAGATTGTCTTTGTGTGCTGTAGCATTACAGTTTCCTTTCACAGGAACTAAGAGGCCCAAACCTGTTCTAGCATGACAATGCTCCTGTGCACAAAGCGAGCTCCATGAAGACAGGGTGTGTTAAGGTTGGTGTAGAAGAATTTGAGTGTCCTGCACAGAGCCCTGACCTCAACCCCACTGAACACCTTCGGGATGAACTGGAACTCCGCCTGCACCCCAGGCCTCCTCACCCAACATCAGTGCCTGACCTCACTAATGCTCTTGTGGCTGAATGAACACATCCACACAGCCACGCTCCAAAATCTAGTAGAAAGCCTTCCCAGAAGGGTGGAGGTTATAATAACAGCAAAGAGGGGACTAAATCTAGAACAGGATGTTCAGCAAGCACATATGAGTCTGCTTGGTCAGATGTCCACAAACTTTTGGCCATATAGTGTATACTGCTTCCTTTTTGTTTTTCATCTTTGTCAGTGTTAATTATTCCAGGTCTTCACCACCCTCACTGGCATCTGTTCCATTGCTGTCCATTAGATGGCTGACTTGTTCAACAAACCCAGTTCCTCTGGCACTTAACATACTCTACTGTACCTGTGGCTCTATGCACCACTGGTTGGGAGCAGATACAGATGTTGTGCATATGTATATGTATACATTGTGACTTAACCATAACCATAACTAATATAGGTAAATTCATTCATATTTAGAGAGAGAATTTGAGATCAGGCCATGTGTGCTGTGCTAGGAGTTTCCATAATACCAAGAAACACATTTGCTGAGGAAATCAGACAAAGATGGACATAATAATGATCACAATAGAGCATTTGTGTTTCTTGAAAACAAGCTGAAGCATTACTGAATTTGTTAAAGAAAAAAAAACAACAAAGCAAAACAAAACTAGAAGCCTTACAAATCATCCCCATTCACAGTGAATGCGTAAATAAATACGTACACAAATAAAAACGTAGCCTGGAACTGGATGCGTTATAATAGCCAAACATACCAAAATGCTAACTCTACATTTGAATCTGCACTACGGAAAACTCCAAGAAAGAAAACTGAGCTCTTCATTATGCAGATGTCTGTTAGATCTGATCAAAAGCCAATTGAACTCAATACCTCCGATTATCGGATGGTTTCGGACACTAAATCAATGCTTAGCACTTCTAGCTGTCATTTAAATGGCGAGGGAGAACGATAACAAGAAATAGCTGGAAACATGCATCTCTGTGCAGACGTTATGAATAAGTAAACATCTACGCTGCTCTTTTTTTGCATTTCCACTGACTTTCCTAATGCGTGTGCTTTTAAGATGCATATTGTGTCATGCATAAAACATTTTCTATTCTGCAACCATGATAAATGATTGAAGAAACCACACAAGCACCAAAACACCTCATCCAGAGGAAGAAGAAGAGAGAGAGAGACAAACATACGACAAGTCAGAGCTGCTTTATCGTCGTCACCAAAGCTGGATATTCAAATTCAGATTTGCTTATGCAAACAAAAAAAAACCATTTCGATTTTTCTTTTGAATTGACTAAATTATTACACCAGCGCCTGAAAGATTGTAACTTCAGACTGCCGATAAACCCCCCTCCTCCTTCTTCATTTGAGTGCGGAAATGATTAAATCAATTTACGTTGATTTAGTATTTACTGCTTATGCGGCCAGAGTCATTTGTAATTAGCTTATTGCTTTTGATGTGATGTAATTCGATAAGAGGTTTTGAAGAGGACCAACAGCCTGTGAGAGACTCAAAGAGAGAGAGAAAGAGAGAAAGTCAGGCGCCAGCATTACTGGGCTTTTGGTCATCCCTTTGTTCGGGCCCAGCCGGAGGTGAAGAGGTGGTTTCTACCTGAGTAACGGAGGATAGAAGGAGAGAAAGAGGATCTGAGTGTTGGGTTATGGGGGCGCTCAGGCTGGGGAAGGACCACCCAAACGTCTGGCGTCAACCCTCCACAAGTGCTCATTACACCCCCGAAGTCTTTCTCCATCCCTCTCCTTACCTCATACATGCACACAATTACCCCTAAGAGTGAGTTACCACTGTCCCCTCCCTCTCTCTCACTCTCTCTCTGTCTATCTCAGTGTCTCTCGCTCTCTCTTTCTTTCAGCTCGGAAGCCTGGCCTGTGTTATTGAATTGATTGATGTAGGTGGCCACAGTTCTGAGGTTAGAGGGATAGAGGTGGGGGTTAGTGGTGTGTCCAGTATGGAAAGAGCTACCTGAAGATATCAGGTGACCTGAGAGAGAGAGAGAGAGAGAGAGAGAGAGAGAGAGAGAGAGAGCGAGCGGTAGCAATGAAGTGATCAATCCCAGAGAAAAGAGGATCATGTTAACTGTACAAATAATCTTTCGGTTAAAATTTCTGATTGTAAATATCTTCAAGTACCTTTTTAAAATCTCTGAAAATTTGGTTGCGTTTTCACCACAGGAACCCTTTCATAAACTTGAAAACTCTAGGTCCAAAGTTCTTGAAAAAGTTCTAGGTTCCCTGAAAAGGTTCCTATGGTGAAAATATGTCTAAAGAGATTCTCACAACAGGAACCTTTTCAGGAACCTGGCAGCTTTTTCTTCAGAAACCCAAAAACTCTGGACCATTGGTTGGGTTTTCAATATAGGAATCCTAACAGAAATAAAAGAACTGTAGGCACACGTTCATAACAAGAATCGTTTCAGAAACCCAGAAGCTTGTTCAGGAACTTTTTAGGAAACCATGTGCATGTCCAATATAGCGATTTTTTTTCTCAAAAACTCAGGAACTTTGGATGCATTTTCATCAGGAAGAACCTGTGCAGATTTTAGTTACCTAAGCCATAGTTTCAGAAACCCTTTTAAGTTCCTGCTCCAGAGTGTGTATTTTCTGCAGACCATGAACTCCTGGGGTGCTTGTTGGGATGAAACTCATCTAGGAACTCGTTTCCTTTTAGAATAATTCCAAAAAAAAAAAAAAGGTTTTCTAGAGTAACCTTTTGTTACACATCCAGGATATCCTGTAATGATGTCCATATTTATTTCAGCTGGGTAGAACACTGTAGTTCCTCAAAAGGTTCAGGAACTTTGGTGTAAACACTAGGGGTAGTGCGTGCTGAGTATGATTGAAGTTAAATTTAGCATGGTTCCTCTGAGGGTCAGAAAGAAAAATAATACGCTACAGCTTTTGCTGCAAATACACTTTCAAGTACTGCATGTTATTTGATAGATACCTCTATTTCATACAGCCACACATACATGCACACACACACACACGCACACACACACTCAGCAGCATCCAACATATGGCTGAGGCACTAAAATACACATGGCTGCTGCCACGGTTACTAAAAATGCTTTGCGGCTGTCTGAACATCCCATAATAAAATAAACTCAGCGTATTTTCGAGTTCCTGAGCCTTGGGTTTAATGACTGAAGATTTGAAAAGCCGACCGTATTTATACATAGAATAAAGAGAGAATATGAAATCGCATACAGTGCTTTAGAAAGGGAAATAGACGAGGGCGGTTTGGGTTGGCAGACGGAGAGGTAGTTTTGTGCTGGAGAAGTGTGTGTCATATGCCATCGTGCTTAGCCATAGGAAACTCAAAATCATTCAAAAAAGCTAGCAAGCAAAATTAGCCAACAATGCTGTAATGCCACTAAACATTTATCATAAGTGATACACTGAGTTATATATGTATCCGTATTGAAACATAATTAATCAGTAATTGTATTGGAGGAAAGAACATTTAGCGTACTAGTCATATTGTTATTAGCTGTAATGAGCTCCAGGTGGTGCGTAGCAATATTTGTAAGGCATGTGTATGTGTACATTTCTCTGAGACCTCAGCCATATTTAATATCACTATTTAACGTCAGAATGTCAGAAGTGTACACAGGAATTTCATGAGCCATAGGAAAATCTGATATATGACCATATATGGAGTTTGATTAGCTGTTTGCTTTTTTTTTTTTTTTTTTTTTGGTAATAATTGGTAATAATGGTAAATAATAACTGTATTCATCTACATATCAACCATATACTGTAAGCATCATCCATATATCATCGGTAAAGTCTACTTCATATGGT
>CM040999.1:4297182-4324227 GCA_022985145.1 Pangasius djambal
GTTCTTTCTCTATATTTTTATACGCTCATTATATCATCAATGGCTAGAAGACAACCTCATGAGAGGGTCATCCTGCGGTGACGCAATGAGCAATAACAAAAAACATCTCCTGCGGTGCAAAGTGGGAACAGAAAATTGGCCAGACAAAAGACGTTGGAGGATTTGATGGGCTACAGAAGGTCGTTTTTTTCCTCTTCGCTTTTTCTTGGTCATGCTAGTGCCATATCTGAGCAAATCTGAGGTTACTGAACATAAAGCATTGTAAAGATCCGACGCAGAAAGACGGGGCCGATCCATGGCTCACGAAGTCCAGGACACTCTACGAGACATGCAGACTCCACATGATTGACAGTTGTAATATTTAGAACATAAACCGTACAAGATTGCAGATTGAGACGAGACTAGAAGAATTAAAAGTCGTGAACTTTACTATGTTCAAAAAATGTGTAACAGAATAACAACTTCCTTCCAGCTAAAAAAGGAAAACGCTATGCCTATTATTCCTGAACACTCACACACACACAGACACACACTGTATATGTTCTTTTATGCATATGGATTCACTTTGGACTAGGTATATCTCAAACAGATCCTTTCTTCTAAAGCTGAAAGGAGAAAGGAGGAAATGTAGGTTATAAATAGGAATCAAAAGAGCCCTCCCGTTTATTGCAATAGGATGCCAGAGACACCAAGATCTTTGAACGTATGAGAGCTTTGAGCTTTTTACAAGACAGGTGAAGGGAACACATGTGTTAAATCACTGTACCCGCCTGGCCTTGGTCAACCGTGCCATAAAAGAAAAGAGATTACAAAGAGGTCTAATGAAGACACTGATCAAAGCCTGTAATGGTAATATGTAACAGGTGTTTTCAAACCTTCAGCACAGAAGGGGGCCACGGCTTATGTCTTTCGCAGACGTGCTCTTTTGTCTTCAGCTGAAACGAATAACTGCCTGAGCGCTTTTCAACACTCTCTCAGAAAAAAAAAAGATTATGAGGTATCTGCTGTCCTTTTTTCCCAGTGTAGGCTCATTTGATACAGAAATGTTCCTACATGGTCTTTCACAGTTTGAAGTGTTGTGTGTGGGAAAAATGAACACAGCACTTGTTCGGGGAGGTTTTGGCTGTGAAGCACCTGGCTGTGATCCACGGAGAGTTGAAAGAGACTTGGCAAGATTCAGTGCTGGAGTATGTTCAAAGAATGATTGTATTTTATATGAGCTGCAAAGTCCTGCTTCTGATTTGAAGCCTACTGAAGCTAAAGTAAAATGACGTGTGTACATATTTAAGCATTTTTTAAAATGATGTAAACTATAATTTTAAGTATTTGAATAATATGACTTTGTTTGTCACAGGGTGGCATGATGGAGCAGTGTTGCCAGGTCACAGCTCTAGGGTCCTAGGTTTGATCTTGAGCTCGGGTTACTGTCCTGGGTTGCTGTTTCTGTGCCTTTTCAAAAAACATGCTGGCAGGTGGACTGGCTATGTTAAATTGCCCCTAGGTGTGAATGAGTATGTGAATGCGTGTGTGCACCATGTCCTGCAGTTGATTGGCATTCCATCCAGGCTGTAATCCCAGACAGGCTCCGGATCCACCACCACTCTGACCAGGATAAAACACTTACTGAAGATGAATGAATGTTTGTTGGAGGACACATACAAAAAAAAAGAAAGAAAAAAAAAACCACACACACACAGTCAGGTCCATAAGTATTTGGACAGTGACCAATTTTCTTAATTTTGCCTCTGTACACCACCACAATGGCTTTGAAATGAACAATCAAGATGTGATTGAAGTGAGGCTTTCAACTTTAATTCAGGGCATTTAAGAACAATATTGCATTAACTGTTTAGGAATTACAGACATTTTTTACATAGTCCCTCCATTTTCACAGGCTCAAAAGTAATTAAACAAGTGACTGATAAGCAGTTTCATGGCCAGGTGTGGCCTGTTTCCTTGTTATTTCATGACAAATTAAGGACGTAAAAGGTCTGGAGTTGATTCCAAATGTTGAATTTGCATTTCGTAGCTGTTCATGGGAACTCTCAATATGCGGTCCAAAGAGGTGTCGATGCAAGTGAAGGAGGCCATCATTAGGCTGAAAAAAACAAAACAGCCCTATCAGAGGGATATCACAAACTTTAGGAGTGGCCAAATCAACAATTTGGTACATTCTTAAAAAGAAGGAATGCACTGGCCAGTTGAGCAACACCAAAAGGCCTGGAAGACAACTACAGTGGATGATTGCAGAATTCTTTCTTTGGTGAAGAAAAACCCCTTCACAACATTTAGCCAAGGCAAAAACACTCTGGAGGAGGTAGACGTATCATTGTCAAAGTCTACAATCGTCATGAATGTAAATACAGACGGTTTACCTCAAGATGCAAACCACTGGTAACACTCAAGAACAGAAAGGCCAGAATAGACTTGCTAAAAAATACGCTAAAAAAGCCTGACCAGTTCTGGAACAAGATTAGCTTGTACCAGAATGATGGGAAGAAAAGAGTATGGAGAAGGAAAGGGAGGACTCGTGTTCCAAAGCATACCACAACATCTATCAAACATGGTGGAGGCAGTGTTATGGCAAGGGCATGTATGGCTGCCAATGGAACTGGGTCACTGGTGATTATTGGTGATGTGACTGCTGATAGAAGTAGCAGGATGAATTCTGAAGTGTATAGAGCTATACTTTCTGCTCAGATTCAGTCAAATGCTGCAAAAATGATAGGACCATGTTTCACAGATGGATAATGGGCCAAAATGTACCGTGAAAGCAACCCAAGAGCTTCTTAAGTCAAAGAAATGTTCTTAAATGTCCTCATACCCAACTGAGCATGCATTTCACTTACTGAAGACAAAACTGAAGGCAGAAAGACCCACAAACAAGCAGCAACTGAAGGTGGCTGCAGTGAAGGCCTGGCAAAGCATCTCGAGGGAGGAAACCCAGCATTTGGTGATGTCCATGGGTTCCAAACTTCAGACAGTCATTGACTGCAAAGAATTTGCATCCAAGTATTAAAAATAATCCTAATATTTATAATTGTTAGTTTGTCCAATTACTTTTGACAGTGTGAAAATGGAGGGACTCTGTAAAAAAAATGCCTATAATTCCTTAACAGTTAATGCAATATTTTTCTTAAACCCCTTGAATTAAAGCTGAAAGTACTTCAATCACATCTTGATTGCTTCATTTCAAATCCATTGTGGTGGTGTACAGAGGCATAATTACAAACATTGTATGTGTGTGTGTATGTATGTGTATATATATATATATATATATATATATATATATGTGTGTGTGTGTGTGTGTGTGTGTATATGTATGTACGTATGTATGTATGTAATAACAAACAAAAAGACCCACAGAAACCCCGCACTGAACGCATGTAAACTTTATTTCCCACCTTCTTTATATCTGAATGTTAGCATTAATCTATTTTATTTTTTATTAAAACATGATATTCACACTTATAGTGTTGAGTTTATTCGGTTTTCACAAACGCCTCCACTTTCCAATCGTGAGAACGCGGTCTACTTCCGGCTTCCGGTTAAAAGCTGAGCGTGACGTATTCCTGTCGCAAGAAATGTGGGAAATGTAGTACACACGCGGACTATATGCGAATTTCTTTGACGTACATGACAAACAAGTCATGGCACAACACCTAAATAATTGTTTGCACACTAAAAACATGAATATTTCGCCCAAACCCATGTTTTATAATTGTTCCAAAGACAGCGTTTAAGAGGTTTGCGGAAGTGGACGCGAACTACATGTCCCGCGCCGACGCGTCGTGAACTCCAGGCAGTGTAAACAGTACTCCAGGAACATGAAGAGATCGGATGACAGTGAGAGGGAAAAGAGGAGAAAGGTATCGCTTGTACTTTTCTCTCAGTTAGTGAGACAGCACACACACTTGCAGAGTTTGTGAGGAGTGCGTGTGTGTGTGTCCAGGCTGCAGTTGCATGCTCTGTTTCTCTGTGTCAGGAGCTTTTCCAAGCCTGCGCGTCTCCCATTGCTGGCGTTTTCCATCTTTTTCCTTTGATATTTTTTTAAATAATTTTTTTATTAGGCATTCCTGCGTGATTGCATGCTGACAGCAGGAAAACAATAACTTGTCAGATGGCACTGCTTTCTGGCGCCAGTCCTCGTCTTGTTGTGTTGATAGATATAGTTTGGCAAACAGCTGCAAAGATCTGTGCTGGAGAATGTTGATCGAGGAGAAATAATCGTGACAATGAATGAAAACAGGAGATAAAACTGTTATCCCTCTCATCCAGGCGTACACACTTACATTTATCCAAACAAAGTCACCTTTTTCAAGCTCAGTTTTATTTTAGAATGATATTCACTGTATAATCTGTATCATATACAGTAATCTACTATTACTGGTTAAGAAAAAAAAAAAAAAGGCCTGAATGCTTCACATGCAGCTGTTCACTTTTCTGTAGAGTTCAATGATTTCATACAGTTTTCATCATTACCATTTATTCAATTATTCCTTTATATTGCACACAATAACTGAACCAGGTTTTGTCAGATATCCCGAAAGTACTGAATTATTTATCCTCTCAGTATGCACTCTCGGAACAAAAGGGCACTAAACTGTACCTGGACTCCTTGTCTCTTCATCTTTTACATAAAATGTAATGTGAATATAGTGTACTTTAAAATGAGCTCAGATACGTAATTGGACCTTGGGATGAGAGACGATAGTATCGGGAATCGGCGATCGATTCCAGCTATCACAGTGTCTGTCAGGTTGGATGATTTGTTGGAAAGCGCCCTGTCTGCAGCTGTAAGATCTGCAAAACTAAAGTGTGTTGTATTTCATAATAAGTGTTTCCTTTTCGCCAGTTTTCTAGTCCTGCGCTCTCAAGACAAGAATGGACTTAAATTACGACACTGAAACAGGAGGTTGTTTATCAGAGGGACTTCACTATGCAAGAATTCAATAAGTATCTCTGCTGCTGTTCAACACCGAGCACACACGAGTAGTTTATATTCAATTCAATTTTATTTGTATAGCGCTTTATCATTTTATTGAAATTTTAGAATGAGCTTAGTTACACCTAATTCCCTCCTTAGGTTTATTTACAGTCCCGACTTCAGTTTTGGAAGCCTTCCTGATTTCGTTAATGGGTAAATACTGACTAGACACTACTGCTGTCCTTTAACACACTTACACAGTTATAGAAGGGATTTATTTATATCTGGTGTCATCCAGATGAGGATGGGTTCCCTTTTGAGTCTGCTTCCTCTCAAGGTTTCTTCCTCATATCGTCTCAGGGAGTTTTTCCTTCCCACCGTCTCCTCTGGCTCGCTCGTTAGGGATAAATTCATACATTTACAATTTATATCCTGAATGTATTTATTTCTGTAAAGCTGCTTTGTGACAATGTCCATTCTTAAAAGCGCTTTACAAATAAAATTGAACTGAATTGAATTGAATTAACACCATGTCCACTGCAATAGATAAATAAAAAAAATATTGTGTTAGAGTGGTGGAAATCACAGCCCAGTGTTTTCCGCATTTCTTATAGATAGGTTTACTTTTGAGTTCTTAAAAGTTATTAATTATCTGACCCTTGGTCATTTTAATATGGGTTTAATATGGGTTTCAAATCTCAAAACTCCAAAACATATAGCTTATAAATCATGTCAATTCGGGCACGTTCATGAAAAGCTCTATGACTAATGAATAGGAAAGCGAAATATTATCGTGCACGTTTTAAATAAGGAGCAGAATATTTGAAGTAGTTGTATCATTTTCGTACATAAATCTGTACTGAAGGTGTCCTCAGTAAAACCTTGAGAACCCCTGCTTTTAAGGTACACTACGTACACTTTTCCGTGTAAAAGATACACATAAGGTATGAAAAATGTACAGTTTAGTCTGTAGCAGCTTGTGGCTATAGATTTTGGTTGGGAAGCTGATGCTATTATCGACATCGCCTCAAACAAAATGAAGTCGAGAGGCTATGACACATGACTTATGCTATATTATACTATCCAGTAAGTTTTTAGAGTAACCCTGTAGTAGGCAGTCGAGAACCAACAACATACAGTCATCCAGTGTACAGTCTGGTGGCTTGTTTTGAGTGCCTGCAGATGTATTCTGGTTCAGCTGTGCACAAGCTAATCTTATTAACCAGGGTTGCCAGGTTTCATCAACATTTCCAACCCAACCACATCTAAAAATAGACACAAAAAAATCTGAAAGTAGCCCAAAGAATTCTTTGGAAAATGGAGACATGATTTTCTCTCTTTTTTTTTTTCCCCGCAGTGTTTGCATGTGAAACAAGGTCACAGTGGTGCACATGCATTTCTGAAGCATTGACATTATCCACTCCATAATCCCCCTTTCTCTCTCAGTATCTGTGCAATATATTGTACAATAGAAATGGTTCTGTACATCATAGACACACAGTCTACACAATATCTGATCATTTGCTGTAAAAAAAAAAAAAAAAAGATCTTGGCGGCTGCATAGTATAGTAAATTAGCCCAATCTGGCAACCTCATTATCTGTTCTGTCTGCTGCACCTCCCTTGAGCAAGGGGCAGAGTGATTGTTGCCCCAATAGGCTTCTGTTAATTGTTGTTGCAATTATCATTTTTGACCACTAGGGGCAATAATAACTGTGTAGAGCTAAATGGGGCAGTGAGCACGGCCCCATGATCGCGCAACACTTAGAAAGGCGAGCAGATCAGTGGAAATATGGCTTATATCTGTTAAATAGCGGCATTTTAAAAAAATTGCTGGTCACCCAAAAGCGATAATTAGTATTGAAACGGAATTTAAAATGGGTGGCGCTGTGAATGAGGTCAGTGAGTTTAATACCCTTTTTCTGAGCATGTTTTCAGACTAACTGTAAGCCGGCATCCGACCCTCACGCCATGCTGACATCCGCACAGTGAAGAGTCATTTTTCTGAACTTATATTGCCAAATGATATGAAACAACGAAACAAAAGTACATCAGTGAATTGGGTCAGATAGTATCATAAATCTGATGCAATACCAATCCAGTGTTTAAGTCCAGTATTGGATCGGAACATCTTAATTACAATCTTGACTCTTCATTTCAAATTAATTTTAATATCTAGGATTTGGCTCAGGCTCATTTTTGTGTTTTTTTTTGGCTCATTATGATTATAGTAGACGTATTACCAAAGTTGAGGCTAAGTCTAAGAGCTTTATATATCCTTTTTAGTCATTGTTTGCATAACAGCATTAAATTAGGATCATTTGCCTTTAAATGGTATTTGTAAAATTGCCAAAAAGCTTATAAAATGTTGCATTTTGCAGTCTGTTTTTCTGCTTAATGAGGCAATTCCATCACACTTAGCTAATTTGCAGTCTGTCAGAAAGCCTCATTGACAGCATGGACAAAATGTGTAACATTTGTTGTTGATGCCGCGGTCACTCCGGGCCTCTAATCGAACTCCACCCCTGTAGTGATGCCATTGTTTTAATGCTTTGTTTATCGGCACAGTCATTGAAAGAGGTGTGAAGTTGTCACGATTATGGAGTATTATTTCTCTGTTGCTTAGGATTTTTATGGCATTTCAGTATGAGTTTATTAGGCTTGTGGACGCGCGAGTATCTTTCATGATTATGTAAATTTGAATTATGTAAATGTAAATTATGTAGATGTTTTGATAATGTTGATGTGTTTTTCTTTCTTTGTTGTTTTTTTTTTTTTAACATAAGCACATTATTATTGGAGGCAGTACTTGTCCTGAGGCCATGGTGTCTCTTGTAAATTGCTGAAGTTTGAAGTTTTTTGAAGGGATCCAACCTGATTATTTATGCAATTAGAGGGTATTTAAAAAGAAAAACAGCCATAATGAGTACAAGGGGGCTTTTTCGTTGTTTTTTCGTGTTGTCTAGAATGTTCTCCAGTGTCCTGTGTGGGTTTCCTCTGGGTTCTCTGGTTCCTTCCCACCTACCAAAATCAGGCCAGTAGGTGGACTGGTGACTCTAAATTGTGCCTAGGTGTGAATATGTGCGCGTGTGTGTGTGTGAATGAGTGTGTATTATCCCTCATATTAAGGGAGCGTTCCCATCTTGCGCCCAGTGTTTCTGGGATAGGATCCGGATCCAGTGGGGAAAAAAGTATTATTATTGTTATTATTAGACATAAAATAAAACCCCCTCATGGCTTAACCTCATATATGTAAAATTTCTACACATTTAATTCTGTGAAAGTAAGCAAACTTAAACACTTACAAGAAAACACAATTTATAAGAAAGATTAAATCAAACAGCCTTTTCAGTAAGAGCACATGTCTTTCGATGCTCTAAGATTTGTAAGTCAAAGTGTCAGATCTTCAGGTTCTGATCCACAAGTGATCTAACATGCTGTGTGTTTTATGTGTGTTTCTGTGGCATAAAATCAATTCAGGCAGAGATTAATTAATGTTTTTTTTTCTTCATCTCCCTTTCTTTCTTCTTTCTGTGTTTTCTGTGTGAAGCTACAGAATGTAGAAAAAGAAAACAGGGATCAGTTGATCAGATCAGCCTCTGGCTTACAGCTATGCATGGCAGGCAGGCAGACAGACAGACAGACAGATAGATAGACAGACAGACAGACAGGCAGACAGACAGACAGACAGGCAGACAGGCAGACAGGCAGGCAGGCAGGCAGGCAGACAGATAGACAGGCAGGCAGGCAGGCAGACAGGCAGGCAGACAGGCAGGCAGACAGGCAGACAGACAGGCAGACAGACAAGCAGACAGGCAGGCAGGCAGGCAGGCAGGCAGGCAGATAGACAGACAGACAGACAGGCAGACAGATAGATAGACAGGCAGACAGGCAGGCAGACAGGCAGACAGACAGATGGACAGGCAGGCAGACAGACAGACAGGCAGACAGACAGGCAGGCAGACAGACAGGCAGGCAGACAGATTATCAGGCAGACAGGCAGGCAGACAGACAGATAGACAGACAGGCAGGCAGGCAGATAGACAGACAGACAGGCAGGCAGGCAGGCAGGCAGGCAGGCAGGCAGACAGGCAGGCAGACAGATTATCAGGCAGACAGACAGACAGACAGATAGACAGACAGGCAGGCAGACAGACAGACAGGCAGACAGACAGATAGATAGACAGGCAGGCAGACAGGCAGGCAGATAGACAGGCAGGCAGATAGACAGGCAGGCAGACAAGCAGGCAGGCAGACAAGCAACAGACAGACAGGTGATATTGATCTAGTGTTAATTATCGGGGCAATATTAGCGTGAACTGCTGGACTGGGATCAAATCTGTTGTCCTCTTTTTTTTTTTTAAACTAAAAGCACAATCCCAGTTCTTTTTCTCTCTCTATCACCTTTCTGTTCATTCTGTTAAGAACAAAACCTCTCTCTCTCCTTCCTTTTCTTTCTTCTGATGAACAAAAGACATAAGGAAGGGAAAACTCCATGACTCCGTGGCTAAATGTCTGAAAAACCGCAGAACAGTCAAATCAGCGGACTGGATTTTATGCCTGCGGCTTGTTACAGTGAAAAACTGCTCTACTTTATCATAATAAGTAATAAGTGTGGACACAGGCTGTAGTCTTAAACGAAGACATGCTTGCTGCTATTGCTCAGACACTTGGACGTAACCCGCCATGTCCTTTCGCATGTCTCAGAAGAGACTGTGAGTGATTTGTCTTTTAAAGCTTTTTTTTTCTTTCTCTAAAATTGCCTCGTCCTCGGTTCAGCTTTGCCAGGGATTTCCTACCCATATGTGGCGCACATGCATGATGAAAAGCCTGTTCTAATTATCATCCTGTACCATAAAAACGGCATGTTGTTGGCTAATAGACTATTAAAGGATGACTTCATCGCTTAAGAAGTGCTCTTACACGGCCCTTTACCCATAGAAATACAGACAGCGTTATTATTTGATCTAAAAGCGCTGGACAAAGCGACTGGTTTTGACTTAAACAAAGACGGCTGCCTGTGGAGGCTCAATTAAAGTAGATTACTATAAATACTGCTTATTGGACATGCAGTTACATGTACGTACAGGGTTGTAGATTTTTTTTTTTTTTGCGTTAAAACAGTGACAAAGCCTGGTTTAGTTTTTTTTCGCCATGTGGGGAACACACGCTATATCTTACCACGTGTAACCGGTGAAGGATCCACTACTCCGTTTGACACTTTGTTGACAGGATAACCTTGTCCTGTGATGAAATATGCTTTTGACACACTAAAAAGTGCGTAAATGGAAAAAAAAAAAAAAAGGATGAAGAAAGAAAGATAAAGGAGTTTTTCACCTGACTGGACTATAAGTAATGACAGCAGAGGGTTGCCAGATGTTCCAAAGCTTTTTTTTTTCCTTTTTTTTTTTTTTATTTCATCCCCCTCTTCTCCTATCAGTCGGAGTGGCTTTGGCTCATTGGCTTTCAGGGCTCGTGTGTTTGCCGGAGCAAGCTGTTTAGGCTATTTAATTCCTAAACACTCATTAAAATGGTTTGTGTTCCCCTTGGCAATTCTGTTAAATTAACAACTAGCTCCGGCTACAGGCTGATTATGTGACCACACAGCCCGTCTCGGTTAATCGATTCCCCTCCCTGCTAAAATGGCTCCCTGTAAATTAGTGTAAAGCTAACGATTTACGGGCCCTCACGTCCAGGCGCTGTCGTGTCGGAGCCGATGTTTTAGCGTGGAGCGGTGTCACTTTCGGCCTAATCAGCAGCTTTCTCCTCCGTTCCCTGTCTCCATTACCCGACACGTGGCCAGCCTCTATTAATGACTCCATAATGGAGAAATAGTGCATGCTGTTGGCGTAAAGCACACTCAGGAATACATAAAAAGCAGCTACGTGCGAGGCACGCCGCTCTGTGCGGCGCTTCGACATTGGAAAATGAGGGAATGACAAAAAAGGAGAGAGGAAGAAGGATCAAGGGAGGTAATGCTCCGTAAACCTCCAGATTTCATCAGGCGCCTGTCCATAAAGAGTGAGAAAGGAGAGAGGAAACAAGGTGGTGGAGTGGGGTTAGAAAAATACTGCCCCGGCTGATAATGATACCATTACACTAATGGAGGTAGCAAATGAAGTAGCAGCTCGACACTCCTGCTTTATTACCGCAGGGTGGAGGGGGGACTTCCTGCTGCATTCCTAATGGCCACAGCAGCGAGTATTGATCAGGCCATCATACCGCTAATCCACACACACATTACCTGCTGCCACAATGACATGTCAATCCTGTCACCTTTGCCAATAGCTACAGCTCACCATGGCCTTTAGCCACACGGGGCCTCCGTCTGTTCCCTCTCCTGCTAACTCATTGCCTCATGCACCCTGATTTAGGGCTGGAGTGGGAATGTTGGGATGGTTTTATTTTGAAAGAGAGAGAGAGAGGAAAAAAAAAAAACAAGAAAATGGGAGGCAGGGAAGTGTAATGGTACCTGGTGATTAAGTAAAAGCAAGGCATGGATGAGATGAGATTTTTTTTTATTATTATTAAAAAAAAAAAGAAATGGAATGAGGGAAGCACGCTTGTATAAGATGCCACTTCGGATAAATAAATTAATAAAAAAGCAAATAAATAATAGGAAATGGTTGGCACGGTTTTATTTTGAGAAGCGAGCAAGGTAATGGGGAACTCGGATTAAAAACAATCGGCTTTGACTTTTATTTTAAAAGAGCAGCAAGTCTCAGAAGGGTAATAGTACACAGTGATTAAGTAAAAGCAGTAGGGCTTGTTTAATTAAGGACCAAGGCATTATCTGGTCTCCTGCCTCTTTATGGCTGGTCGGGGTTTGAGTCGAGGTAATGAGGGAGCCGCTGTCTTCACTAATGACCTTGTGCTGTAAATAAGGACAGGCTCAGCTGACTGCTTACAAGGTCTTTGTTTAGCTTTTTTCTGACATGTGCAATTAAGCCATGCTGTTTTCTAATAGCAGCGTCATCACTAAACATTGTAATATTTAGTAGAGCAAAATTAGCGACGCTATTTTAACTTTCAACTTTAGGATGTGTTTGCTGCATGTTACATATTGTTATGCTGTTTTCCTGACTTTATAGCGTTATTTTGAATGGCTCACATTTAAAAGAGCACAAAATCCTGTAGCTCTTTTAAAGCTAATCACACTCTCTTTGGGTAGGAAATTCACAAGATTCGTCACTCTAATGATACCAAGTTTTAGGCACCATCACAAACAGCTTAAAAAAAAAAAAAATCACATGTGTAAAATTTTCCACTTTCCACAAATGTAGTTTGGTTTCCAAGGTTTGCTTTATTAGTTTTGGAGCAACAGGACTTGGAAGGAATGAAAGTGTGTGTATCTACTTTTCCATAAATACTTTCCCAAATCTTTATAAAGTTACTGCAAACAACATCTGTAAGCTGTATAATATAATTTTTTACATAAACGGTTTAAAAAAAATAGCAAAATATACAGATTTAAAGTAGAACTCTATAATCATCCCCATAAATTCTAGCTAGTAAATGAAAAAAAAACCACATTTATGTTGATTAGAACTATATGAATGATCTTTTTGTGTATTAAAATAGTAACATGTACAAATTAAAGTGATTGGAGTAAAACTTCTAGCTAGAAAAACAGCATATAGACAAACTTAAGTTCAAAGCAGGTCTATATTAACACCTGCATAATGCTAGCTAGTAAAACAGTAAACATTTTCAAATTTACGTTTAATGTTGGCCGAATAATGTAAATATACTTTGAATTTAAATTAATAATTTTTTTGCTGTTTTACTAGCTAGACGATACACAGATGACAATATAGTCCTACTTTGAACTTAAATTCAATAAAATACTTTTATGAACCTTATTATGTTTAGAAAGGTAATTACATAAGACTGGAAATTTGAACAATTTCAAAGATTCAGTATGGAATTTTAACATCAGCTACTTTCAGCTTGTGGTATTGTTAAAAATGTTTGAAAGCTGTTATAAAAAAGATGTCGCGATATCTGCGACATCAGGCAATTTATCACAATAATTGAGGCTACATTGCAATATTTCCCAGCCCTAATTTGTTTTTTTTTTTAATTTCTTGAGTCTTAAGTTTTAAGTTCGAGACCTTCTTGCATAATTTGCATAATGTCTAGCTAGTAGAATTTGGCCTAATAATTAAGGTTTACTTTAAACTTAAATTTGTAAATGTCTAACTAACTATCATTATGTGGATAACAATAGTTCTATTTTGAACTTATGAAATTTCTGAATATTCTAGACATTATGAAGATGATAAATTTCGTAAGTATATTAATCTAGGTTTCAATATATGGAACTATATTATCTGTCTGACTTCTATCTAACAAAGCAGTAAAATTTACAAGTTGAAGTTCAGAGTAGAAATATAATATTATAACTTCTAGCTTTACGCTACAATCCCAACTTCTAGCATTGGGAAGCGAGCCAAATACACTCCAATTTAATATAATGGGGATAATATTTTCCCTGAGCACTAGCATGAATGATAGTTAGTGAAAAGTCATAATGCCTCAGAACATATCAGTGTTAAGATGTGTGTTTGCAGTGACTTACTAAATTTTTAGCATGGGAATGTTACCGTAGCTCCTGTACCGTGTTTAGCTTTTGATTCAGCTTGTAATTATGGAAAGTTCAGTGTGTCATCACTAAAGGATTAAAGCTCGATTAACGTGGCTGAAAGAGGTCTTACTTACTGTAGGTACAGCAGTGCTCCACGCTGTCACACAGTTGGCCTCTGTCCGGCCCCTGATTGCTCTGTGCAAACTTTAACATTTCTTTCTCCGTATCAGCACATCTAGCGCTAACCTCTGCTCTGGCGCTAATCAAACGCTTTACCTTAAGGGAAGCACTCATTCAAGCCTCTCATTATGAATGCTCCCGTAGCCATAAAGATGTATATTTATATATCTCCATCTCGCAGGCTGTCGTGGTGGTAACTAGTTATTGATCTGGATATTTAGTCATTTCTTTCTGCTTGGCCATCAATATTCGGCTAACGTGTGTGTGTGCTATGCTTGACCCTGGCCCCCGCTTCTGTCTCGGATCCCATCGGAGTTTAGTGATATACTATTCGGAAAAGCAAATCAATGAGTGAATATGAAGTTTGCGGTGTAATATAGGGCGACCCCGGGGCCTGTGGTGCTTGCATTGATCCCTTATGTGGACTTAGCTTGATTTGTCTGTCGCGAGGCTTCTATACACTGTGGGGGATCAAACATCCACCATGACTTATGTACAGGTTTTTAAAATTCAGACCCATATCTTTTATTATTCATGGTCCTTTGGAAATATGGATATTGCTGAAGGAGCTAAGATAATGACAGTGATATTTTATTCTCGTAGCTAAGTGACACATTCATACACACCCCTAGTGAGTAGCAATGCAGCATTTGATGTGAAGGTGGCCGATCACGCAAGCATAGCACGATATTTAACGACATTTTCATTATACACTCTATTAGGACTTTTAGCTTTGCTTCCGAGTGCCAGGTTTATTTACCGTCTACAAAACAGAGCAAAGACCACAAAATAAACCATTCAGAAATATATACGGAAAAGTATTTTAAAATCCAGTTAGCTACTTATGGTGAGTGATATTGAAGTTTTTCACTGGCAATATGTTAACTCCAAAATTATTGGCACCTTCCATTACAATGAGCAAACGTACACTCTTACGGGGTAAAATGTTTTTTTTTTTTTTTTTTTGGCTTGTACATCTTGAGGAAAAATAAAACAGAGGGTTACCTCATCAGACAGGGTTCCTTAACGTTTAATGTTTGACCCTTAATTTGAGGAGCCCTTTCTAACCGTGTATGTGGATTAAGATTATTATGTCTGATATTATGTCATGATGCTTAATGACATTTCTACGATACATGACTTGCATCACAAAATAGAGGTTTGCGTAACAAACTGCCAGCAAAAAAAATATCTTTGCCAGAAAGAAAACTGTGTTGGACAATATTTTTTATTTAATGTGTATAAAAATAAATGACTTAACACTGAAAACAAGGGTAAAAAAAATCTGTTAAAAAAAAAAAAATAGAATTTTAAGATTTAACAAGATTTTAACATGAAATTAATATCAAATCACCTGCTTTGTAATGGATTTTTAAAGTTCAAGATGCCTGTGGTTAAAAAAGAAATCAGTATGCCTGTGGTATCTCAGAAAAACTGTGTAGCCTTACGGAATGTTTTATAATAATATTAATAATTATATCAGTAATAATATAATTATATTATTATTATTATTATTATTATTATTATTATTATTATTATTATTATTATATAAATTATTTCCTAGCCCTATTATTTATTTATTTATTTATTTATTTATTTATTTCAAGTCTGCTTGAGATTGAGTTAACAGGTGTTATAAAAATTTATCACGATGCCTGTGGTATCCATAAAAAAGTGTAGTGACATAATTTATCATGATATCGATATTATATCATACTATTGCCCAGTCCTCATGCATATTTATTGATTTAATGAGTCTATTTAAGGTTGCTTCTCTCTTTTTAAAATTCCAAATAGTGACATTTGCTTTTAAGTATAAGCATTTCTGCATTTTCTTTTGACTGATCTCTTATTTTCGGCTAATCCTAGCACACATACCTTCCTTAAAAACCTTTCCACACTTGCAGAATGTGAAAACTAGGTGTTGTAGAGTGTTTTAATGTGATTTTATTAATACACTTCACGCCTTACTCCGGTTCTTGGCAGGCAGTAGATTCGAATTTTGTCCTCACAGAGGCTGTGTGTGTGTGTGTGTGTGTGTGCGCGCACTTGGAGGGGGGATCTTTGTTATATATAAATGATCATACAGAGTGCTACATGAAACACGTCGAGCGTAGTGAGTTACCATCCTCACTGACCTGTCCGATTGGAGTTCATCTGTCAGCATTGGTGTGATCGGTGTTAATATATAGTCAATAATCAATACTCTCAGTAAGCATAGGAGCGTCCCAGAGGACTGGTTGAATACACACAGGATTGATCTAGTACCCTAGACATGGATGGTTTATCTGCTGAATGTGGATGTGTGTGTGTGTGTGTGTGTGTGTGTGTGCACATGGAGAAATTGTGTGGGGTAAGTGGGACTCATCTTCTTTTATACCATAATCAATTTATCTAATATATCACTTATATTTCACTTTCACGTGCCTTTTGTTTCTAATACCAGTGCTTTAGGTATAAATAAAACCCTGCAGTGAAACAGAGTTTGTGTTACCACGCTGAGAGCGATCATTTTCCAAAGAGCACTTCCCAAGGTGCTTTATTCCTCTTATACTACAGCAAGTTGACATTGTTTGCATTTTGTGATTTATTAAATAATGCCCCTTTGTACTGCCTGTCTGTTTATAGTTACGTTTAAAGCTGTGGAACATGTACGAAACAGGTTAGTTCCTGTTATCACTTAAATTATAACCACTATGTAATCATTTTTCCTTATCAGACTCTCTTTTTTCTCTCTCAAAGTTTAGAAGACAAAAAAAAAAAACCTCAGTTTGTCATTTTAACGAGAAATTAGAACACACGAACTGAGGACTTTCCTGTGGTGGAAAACTTACTGACTGTTACAAAGCTCTGACACTGGAGACTCCTTCCAAAAATGTTAAATAAACGTCTCTATAAAGAAAGCCTTACCATTTTAGCGATTATACACTTTTCTTTGTTAAATAGCACATATTGTTACATCGTGAAGGAGTACGTTAATATAAACCTGTGGTTTGCCTTGTAGCTGGGACTACTGTCCGAGCTGCTGTTAATTGAGATTTAATCAACACTTTCTGACGAACCAGAACTGAGAATTCAATGCTGCGGTGGTAGAAAAAGAGTAGAAATATTTCACCGAGCCACTCATGCTGTTCTTTGTAGTTTTTTTCTCTTTCACCTGCTCTGGCACACATCGTGGCCCCACTCTCAGCTGTTTATTTGCGAATTTATTTTCCTCTGTAACAGCTCACCTTTTCTTGTTAAGGGAAACGGCAGGGCTTTTGCCTGACATCTGCTTCCCATCGCTGGACCTAAAGATCTTATTGGCTCCAGCTACAGGAGGCCTTTTTCACAAGGCCCTGTAAATGCTAACTGTTAATTTGTACATCATAAGTTCGTTTCTATAAATGGGAAGGTAATGAAAGTGACTGCGAGTACCTGGCGTGTGTGCCGGAGCCTCAGGCGGGAGACGGGGCAGTACCCCATCGTACCTCCCGCTGAATATGAGAGAATGTGAGCGGATGCCAGCTACAGAGGAGCGTAGTTTGGAGTTTGTGCCAGTTAGGAAATCCTGAGCAGACCATGATCCACCTGTGAGCAGTAGGCAGAGGAACAGGCCAAGTCTGCTTTATAGACTTGTTTTATGGCATCTAATGGAGTAAATAGCTTCCTGTTGTTTGTGATAGACGCAGCTTTTATTGAGATGGATGATCGTTATAGTTGCCTCTTGGTAACCTGTCGCTGAAAATACTGCACAGACAACAACGCCAGATACACGACTGGTAAAAAATGCTATGAAAGTCAATAGGGACGCACGGAATGGACTTTACCCTGTGCATATGTGGATAGTTTTTTGTAAAACATTTTTGCTAATGGTCAGCCACCGTATACACATTTAAAGTAGCATGCACCAGCACGCACACACACACACTATATGGCCAAAAGTATGTGGACACCTGACGATCACACCCATATGTGGGGTTTTGCCAAACTGTTGCCACAAAGTTGTCTAGAATGTTTTTGGGTCTCTTAGTTCCAGTGAAATATTTGGGTATGTTTGGGTCTCTTAGCGCCAGTGAAGGGAAACTGTAGCATTACAATTTCCATTCACTGGAACTAAGAGACTCAAACATGAAAACATGGGTTGCCAAGGTTGGAGTGGAAGAACTCGAGTGACCTGCACAGAGCCCTGACCTCAACCCCGCTGAACATCTTTGTGTCGAATGAACTGGACCTCCGACTGCACCCCAGGCCTGACATCAGCGCCTGACCTCGCTAATGCTCTTGTAGCTGAATGAACACAAATCTCCACAGCCACGCTCCAAAATCTAGTGGAAAGGCTTCCCAGACTTCCTTGGCTGTCATAGCGGGAAAGAGTTGACCAACTCACTTTTAATGCCTATGGTTTTGGAATGGGATGTTCAACAAGCACACGGGTCTGATGGTTAGAGGTCCACAAGCTTTTGGCGGTATAGCGTGTAATCTGCCAGTTGAGCCACAGATTGTGTTTTCTGTATTGGTGCTGATGCGACACCCAGCATGTAACAGTGGAGAGTATACAAACTTGTAAACCTGCAAAAGTGGATTTGTCAACCCGTTAGACATCCACATGAACGTATATAACATTTAGGCAATGTGTGTAATTGGTTTTCAACAGGAAGATGCTATTTTACCCAAAAACCGAGGGGGGTTAAAAATCTTGAGCTTACTTCCGAAGATAACTGTTGACCAGGACTGTAATATTTAGCCCATAGTTTCACCCACTAATGAAGGGGTGTGGACACTTTTGCACCAAACTATAAAATAAAGTTCTGGGGTGGTTGGGTGAGTATGCTAGTTGCACTCTGGCTAACTTTTTAAATAGCTTCTGTGTACCTGAGCTATTATTATTCGTTCATTTTCCATACCGCTTATCCTGCCAGGGTTGTGGGGAGCCTGGAGCCTATACCAGGTGTCTTAGGGCACAAGGCAGGGGACACCCTGAATGGGGTGCCAACCCATCGCACACAGGGCGGAGGCGGGATTCGAACCACCAACCCGAGAGGGGCGAGGTAGCAGTGCTAACCAATGAGCCGCCGTACCGCCCTCTAGCTATTAACTTGAATCAAATGGTCCCAAATAATCAGGATTTCCAGTTCATATTTTTGGCAGGTTGCCGTTTTTTTTTTTTTTTATCAGTTTGCTTATCAGCATAACTTTGGCTCACGCGTTTCAAGGTTAGGATCGCCATGCCGACAGTTTGACGGGCAGTCTGTCAGAAGCAGGGTGTGTGTAGCAGTGTGATTTTTATTTGTGGAGAGAAAAAGAGAGAGAGAAAGAGTGGCACTTGAGTGGTCAGTGGTGCATAACACTTGCCTCTCAACACTGTCTCCTCTTCACTTAACCTTTGACCATTAAAACACACAGACACACACACACACACACACACGGTTCTGAATGACGCCAGGTTGTTGTTGGAGTGCTTGTCATGGTTCATCTGTCAAAAGCAGGCTGATTTTAAGTGTTCTCTCAGACACTCTGTCTCACAGACTTTTCTTTCTCTTCTCTTCTGTTCAACCAGCCATAAGTTTATCTAAAGCTGCTGTCATCCACATGATCAGACTTGCATAAAAAAAAGTGCGCCCTTCCCATCTGCCTGTCTCTGGTTATATTTTTCTGTGTTGATTTGAATGAGATCTGGAGGGGTCGGTAGGTCACGGGCTGTGTGTGTGTGTGTGTGTGTGAGCGTGTGCGCGCGCTTGCATTCATCTGATGGTGAAGTGGGCATAAAGAGCGCAATCCCAGCATGCATTTCTGGGGTGGGCAGCGGTATATCTGGAGCTGTGTGGGTCACTAGGGTGTGTGCAGCATACACAGCATACACAGCACCTCACAATTACACTCAGTTTTGATTTGAATTCGGAGCGTCATCTCCATTTTTAATTTCTACAGCCTACATTTGTTTTTTTTTCCTTTTATGTCACTTTTATATTTTCTATCACTTTATTTCTTTTTTTAATATCTTTTTTATATCGTATCTGATCATATGTGGAAATAAATAATATACATTTCCATTATAAAATCACACGTGAGAACGTACAAACTTGATAACACTCACAAAACCGGTGCAAGCTATAAGCAAGCTTCCTAACAGGGTCTACAAAAGATTGTGTCTTTCACATGAGCAAAGTAACAATAAATGAGCAAAATAACAATAAATGAGCAAAAACAAAATGTGCATTTTGCAGCGTTTTTGCTTTAAGGTGCAAACGCAGAGTGGTGTGTACGCAAATCGATTAATTTTGCACCCACGGTGCGATTTACAGCAGCCTGAAAGTCATTTGCATGTGCAAATTAGTGCGATCGAAGGGCAGGTATTACATTTGCAGAACCCTGTTTCTGTGGGGGAGTTTCGGTTTCATTTCACTTTTCCTGCAAGTCTCTTTCGGTCATCGGTTACGAGAACAAATAACACAACCCAAAACGCACCTACAAACAGTAGCAGTCAAAAGTTTTGGCACACTAGATTGAACGTATAAAGGCATTTTGATACAAGCTTGTGGTTGAAATATGTTTCTAGGGCAAATAGTGATGGTAATGTGTATGTGTATATTTATTTCTGAATCAAGTTATATATTTTAAGACATTATTGCAATTAAATTATCAATAATTATCAATTAATTGTCTAAAAATGAATTTGAAACAATGAAGTTGATGATAAAAGGGTGATAAAATCACTTTATGATAACACAATGTTAGTGTTAGTGCTAATGTTCATTTTGTCTAAAATGAGGCTCCTTAATATTGGAATGAATTGAAATATACTAAGTATTTTGAAGTATTTCAAAATTTTAATGCAGTTTTAAAGAAACTTGTTTCATTGATGTGTGTGTGTGTGTGTGTGTGTGTGTGTGTTAGTTATATGCTTTACTTTCCCTTTTCTTTTCAGGATCTGTACGTACACACTGACAGCACAATGTCAGCCCCCTGACTGAAAAAAAAAAAAAAAAAGCACACGAGTCTAGCTAATCTAACCCTCCGATGCTGCACACACACTTCACACACGTCACACACTCTTCACTAAGCGCTCCTCTGTGTTCAGTCTGTCGCTGTTTGGAAGTGCTGCAAGTGCTTCTTCTGCTTTGTCACAACAATACGGATTAATACGGCAGATCTTTAAACTCTGCCTGTGTGTGTGTGTGTGTGACAGAGTGTGCGCGCGCGTGTGTGTGTTGTCTTATCGACTCAAACAGGAAGGATCCCGCGTCATCCTCCTCGCCTCCACTGCCAATTACACAGCGGATCATTAACTTCAAGGGTTTAAATGTTCCTACACTGGTATTACCACACTGAGCTCGGTCTCTGACAGATGTACCCGCTTTAATTCACTGCCTTTTTTTTCTCCCCCTCATCCTGTAATTAATTTATGTATCGTCTCCCCTTTACGTCGTTCGTAGTAATCAGGTTTGCCATGGCAGGAGGAGAGGCGCTTCTCCGTTGTCATGCCACTGATTTATTCTGAGGTTCAATCGGCTAATGTATTCAGTGAATGAAAGGTAAACAGACGATAATTGAGCTCGTGCGAGTTCGTGGATCACACACAGTCCCTGACTGACACGTTAGCCTGAAGCCTTTTTGACGGTAGACGGAAAAAATGTTGGGATTTTGTACTTTTAAATCCGTGAAACCCAGTGTTATTTAGATGTATTTTAATATAGAAAGTTCTTGAAGACTTAGTATTTTTTCCATATGTTGTTGTTGTTGTTGTTGTTCAGTGCCAAGTGTACACTTAACAACAAGAGAAATCCTGTCATGTGTTAAGCGCTCACGCTGGACAACTCAATTTCTTGTTAGTGATGGAGAAAATTGCATCACAGAAGTCTTCATCCCAAGTTAATGGCCTTTAGTCAGTTATCATCCTCGCTAAAGATTGCTGTTAGCAGATGGAAAAACTCCCGCCGATGCCTCTGAACCTACAGTCATATCTGATTGGCCAGAAGGTGTTGTTTCATTTTCTATAACAGCAGCTCTGACAGTTTGCTTCAAGGCAGTTCACATGTTTGTATTAATGTACTCGTTCTAATGCGCGTGAATGGATTAAAAAAAGTGCGATATGGTGAACTTTTCTGTGAGGACACTTTTGGAAAGCATGATTGGAAGGAGTCTCCAGTGTCAGAGCTTTGTAACAGCTGTAACTTTAGGTTTTCCGACATGGGACAGCTTTCAGGACTTTCCTGATTTCTCAGTAAAATGAAACACTTTGTTATTTATTTTTTGTCTTTTTTTTTAAGACAGAAGAAAAGACAGAGGTTTGTGAGGGAATGACAGATTACAGCTGCTATGATAACAAGAACTACCTTGTTTCACGGATGTTCCACAACCTTAAGCGTAATGACAAGTGGATAAAAATGTGTTGTGTTATTTACTGAATAAAAAAGAATTTGTGTATGCAAATTGTTATAGTATTAGAGAAATCAAACACCTCCGGATACGCTGTGATATGAAAATAATCAACTGCAGGGTGGCAGCAGTGTCGAGCCGCATCACATCGCGCAGTCTCTGATTATTTTACTGGATCATCACACCCCTAAATGTTTTATTCCTCACATCTGTAGCAAGGTACTTCATTTTATCGTAGAAGCTAAGAGAAGTTCTAATGCTGTGTTGGTGGACGTGTGCATGATAACACTCAGTCACCGCATGGCTATAACTCTCCCCTGCACCCTCTCTGCTCAAGCTGCGCTGCAAATTGACCGGGTTTGACCGCTGGTCATGCGGCATTACATGGGTCAGATTGAGTAATTATTTCTAGGCCGTTGACTACACGCAAGATGAATAGTTTTTGAAGAGAGCGTAATGGGGGGCTGACCCTCTCTGACACCTGCATTATTTCACCCTCGCCTTCGACTCCCATCTCTCTCGCCCCTACAGTACGCACCGCCCACGATTTATGCCTGAGTGTGCACAAACGAGTGTGTGGGTGTTAGCAAGGGGAGAATGACGCCGCACGTAGCCTTGTCTCTGTCTTTATTATCGAACGCAAGGTGCTGTTAAAGTGAGAATGTCAATACGCACGCGTGTTTCACGGTCGTGCCGTTTCGTTTCACTGGGTTGATCAGTGAGCGAGTGAACGTTGACGAATGTCTCTTAACTTTACGAGGGAATGACTGTTTAAAACAGGAACTAACTTGTTTTGCATATATATATATATATATATATATATATATATATATATATATATATATATATATATATATATATATATATATATATATATATATATATATATATATATATATATATATAAGAGAGAGAGAGAGAGAGAAAAGTGTGACATGTCACACTTTCTTTAGTGAAACTGTAATCATAGGCAAATTGCTGTAGTATAAGAAGAATAAAACACTTAGGGACATGCCGTTGTTTATTATTTTCCCATAGCACTCCTTCTCATGCTTTAAAATTTATGTAACGCATTTTGTCTTATAATTTCATATTTTTGCCACATTCTGAATTGATATATGAATTTATATATATATATATATATATATTTAGATCAACTAATGAAATTAAGATTGTAGCTGAAGCACAACCACATCTGGTTCTCCAAATGGTCCCTAAATGCTTCCTGGTCATATTTTTTTTTTCAGCTTTTCTTCAAATTCACAAGTGCAATGAAATACTAACAATTACTAAAATGAATAGAAACGTAAAATAGCCTAAACATTCATCCATTTCTTCATCTTCAGTAAACGCGCTATCCTGGTCAGGTTCACGGTGGATCCGGAGTCTATCCCAGGAACACTGGGCGTGAGGCGGGAGTACACCCTGAGTGGGATGTGCACACACATTCTCACACTTATTCACACCTCTGGCCGGTTCAGCTAACATGATGCTTTTTGGGAGGCTGGAGGAAAACGGAGAAACCTACACAGACACAAGGAGAACATTTGAAACTACCACCAGAAATAATCTGGGCTCAATTTCTGGACTAAAAATCATCATTGAATAGTAGCGCAAGCTTCACTTTGAACACTCTCTCTACCTGCTTGATGCTTTTGGGAAACTTCTGGAATACAGTAGATGCATCATCAAATATGAGAATATGCTGATATTAGGGTTCTCAAGGTAAAGACTATTAAAAGACAGCAAATGCTGCCTTATAGCATTTGGGCTGTAATTGCAAGATGCTAAACGTTGTAAAGTGTTAAAAATAAATAAATAAATAAATAAATAAATTCAAAATACGCATGCCCGGAAGCTTGAAATGATACTTGCTTTCATATCAGTTCTTTAAATTGTTTCCCATTTCCAAAGATACCAATGACATCAATCATTTTTTTTTTATTATAGAAAATACATTGGCATAGTGGCCCACTGTCCACTACTGAACTGTCACTAGGTGGCAGCTGGACATCATGAATTCTCTCTTTCTCACTCTCCTCTTTTTCCTCTTTCTCCCCCTCCTTCTCACATTATCTTCCTCTGCCTCCATGTCTGACCACTGGACTTTACGCTAGTGGTTTGCTACATTCGGTAACATTTCAGTCCAGAAATCCATTTCTCCTGCTCTAGGTGTAGCAGTAAAGAGGTCACGACCCTGTCCTCCCTGCTCGGTTAACTCTTATTGGACAGAAAGTTGCAAGAGGAGCTGTAAAACGCCAGGGCGGTTGAGTTGCATTTCACCCCAATCAATTTGTAAGAGACGCTACAGCCTGTATCCATGCCTCTAAAACTGTTTCCAGAAATCATCACGTCAGAGTCGTTTCCCTTTTCAGCAGCTTTTAGCGTGAACTAAAAAGTGTGAGCTCCTCAATGTGCCGCCGCCGATTGCATTTTCGAAGAGCTGGGTTTGCAAACAGGGTTCACGTTATGCTGTCACCGCGCTCCTCGAAGGGCTACCGCGATGGCCGAAAGAGGATTACGTTACTACATCCCCGATCGAGTATTCCCTTTTGTTTGGTCTGAGTGAAGAAGAAAGATAAATCAAGAAACAAGATTACGTTCTGAAGAAGGAGAAAGATGGGGGAGGTGAATTAAAAAGCCACTTTCCATCTGTCATGTATGCCGGATTTGGTAATGCTGTTTTGTTTAAGACAAAGCGATCTTCCCAGAATCCAGTGGGAAAGCTTATAAACGGCGTGGATTGTTCCCCGTCCAGAGGAGTAGCGACTGCCTGTGTTTTAGATTAGGAAGGACGGCCTGAAGCGCTGGCAACAGGAAATGGAACTTGAATGTAATTCTCTTCAATAACATGCATCCTTTTTTCGGCATAGCTGTGTTTCCCGAAAGACGAGTTAATGTTTCCATGCTAATGTCTTGCAAAATCAATCACTGCTTCTGTGTGAATATTTTTGAAAAGGCCACGATAAGACTTAAGCCACAAGAGCTATATGTGATAATGCCAGGACTGTAGAATGTTCTGTTGTTACAGCATGAAGCTTTGCGACTTTACTCAGGGTTCACAGCACAGATCTAGTTTTGATAAGCTGTGTTAATAAGCTAGCTTTAGAAATGAGGGAGACACCTGAATCTAGAAAGTCGCAGAAGCTTATAAATTAATCTGAAAAAAAGGTTTTAAAAGGCCTAGGATTTTTTTTGTCTACAAAGAAACAGCATTAACCCTTTCAGTAAAAAAAAAAAAAAAAAAAAATAATATTTCCTTTGGCGTTTATTATTACCCCAACCTTTTAGACCCTGACAAAATATATGTGCACCCACATTCCATTTCTAAATACATTTATTGGCAATATATTTGAAATAAATTAAATGTAGTGTAAATCTGGGTAACCTGGATCACGTTAATTAAGTATTTTGTACTTCCTTTTCTGAAAATGATTTTTTATTTTTTTTGTAATTTACGAGATACTGCATAGGATTCCGAAAATATTTAGTACCATGTCATAATACTGGGGATTTTTTAGGAAATGAGTCAAGGATACCCCAACCTCCACCCCCAAACCCCCCGAAAGTAATAAAGTAATAAAAAATACAAAAAATAACAAAAAAAAACCTTGTATACTAGCAGTTACGTAAATGTAAATGTAAATATATTTAATAAATTTTGAAAAACAAATCTGTGTTTGTATTCACATTACATTTGCATGTAGACAGTTTTGGAAAATTATTTATGGTTTATAATATTTTTAATATTTATTTTCATATTTACATTTTCTAATATTAATTTCTTTTAAAATTATCTATAATTTAACAAATTTCTTTTCTTACATCATTTATAGATGTATATATTTTTTAAAATTAACTCCTGCTACATTACTACATAATAACTGTTCAGTCAGATTTGTTCTAGTGTCTGTTTTTGTCCTCCTTTTTAAAATTTTTTTTTTTTTTTCCTCAAACCTTTATGGAAAATAATTATGGGATAGCCTTTGTTAAGAAGAAGGCTGCCTTCAGATTTGTTCAAAAATGACAAAGCGTAGCTACATTAGTGCTTGTACTGTGTGTATAGTGTTCTGTAATCAGTTATTAACACCAGGAATCAGGAATCATTATCTCCAGTCACAGAGTGTGAGGAGTGATATGTAGTCGTTGCTATGGCGCAGGTGTAGCGTGATGAGACTGAGCTGTGATACTGGCCTGAGCCTAACGAGCGTGTCGGTCCCGCAAGGCAAAATTTAGCGCCTCGGCAGCTTATTGATCTGCCCTGTGAATGAGGGCAGGAGAAAGTGTGTATGTGTGTGTGTGTAGAGTGAGTGTGTGTAGTGTAGCAGGCCTCAGGCTGGACTCTGTCCTTGACTCTTTACCTCTAAAAGGCCCTGGAGGATGACCCACCCTGGCCAGGAGTTTCCCCAGGGCTGAGTGCACTTTGCAGCAGGATATTGATTTTGTTGGAGGAGGAGATTTTTTTATTTTTTTATTTTTCCTCAACGGTGAAGGGCAGAATGAGAAAGAGGACGGATGGATTGATGGAAAACGGACTGTTGGTCTGGAGAAGGAGATGTAGGAGAAGACAACGACTTCTCCTTGACTGCTGCTCGGGATGGTGGAGGACAGCTTCACTTTCCCGACCTGCTGATTAACAGTCACACTCCTTCAGTCAAACGTTCTGTGTCTGTCTCTCGCGTTCTCTTTCTGTCCATCACTCGTCTTTTTCCTAACTACTCCTGCTATGTTTGGATCTCAGCATGTGGGGAATCGATTCTAAACAATCTAATGGCAAGAATAAAAATAAAAAATTATATAAATACACTGCCCTCCAAAAGTTTGGAAACGCCTGAACAAAATAGGGTTTTTGGGCAATATCAGCATAAATCCTCTTTAGTTAGTGACCATTTTGCATTGATAATAAGGGACAACACTAGGCATCCGAGCAGTCAGTTTATTCAAACATTGACTTGATATATTACTCCAAGCCTCCTGGAGGATTGCCCAAAGAT
>CM040999.1:4324327-4345564 GCA_022985145.1 Pangasius djambal
GAGTATTTTTCTATGTTATGTTCATGTTTATGTTCATAAACTTTTTATTTAATAAAATATGTTTTCATAGTTTGTGTTGTCCCTTATTATCAATGCAAAATGGTCACTAACTAAAGAGGATTTATGCTGATATTGCCCAAAAACCCTATTTTGTTCAGGCGTTTCCAAACTTTTGGAGGGCAGTGTATATATATATATCACCTTCTTATCTCTGGGAAGAGGCTCGGGTTGCAGTTTGTCTCTCTTTATAGCCTGACGTTTTTATTAGGACCATATCATCATGTGAATTCAATTCTGGTAATGTGAACGATCATTTCGGATTGTGAATCGTTTTTAGGTAGTTCGGAAGCTTTCGGAAATGTAAAAGAGTTAAATAAGCAGGGGCGAGTGATAAAGTATGATATGAATATCACAATATTTTAGCATAACTTTTTTGATGAACCTTTTATGGCTCCATTGTTACTCACTAATAGCTGATTGAATGTTCAAATTTGCGATACATCGGAATTTCAGCCGCCCAAAACAATTTCTGAAGGCTGTGTGCCGTGTAAAAATGAAGGAAAAATTGACCTCAGTTGCTTCTAATTTTAACCACAAACTTTTTCTTTTTTTTTTTTTTTTCCACTACAGATGCAATAGACTTTATATTCCGGTTAATATGCAGATCACATATAATTTTTTCTTAATTTTTTTTTATTGTGGATTATTTTTTTATTTGATTTGAATACATTTTAATTAAATCAATATGTTTATTGAAATATGTACTTTTTCAAAAGACATAAAAAGCTACATCAATTATTACAATTTATGCAAAAAACGATTAATAATTAAAAAAAAAAATCCAGCACTGTTTTTTTTTTTTTTTCAGGTTTTTCGGGCCTGTTTTTTTCGTCTAGCATGTTAAGCATCCTTAATTTTGTCCTAAATTTCCAGTTTGATGCACTGATTGGATGTGGCATGCCAGCATCAGCGTTACAAAATTTAAACCTAAATTAATTCCGTTTATATTGTGAATAATAAATGTTTTTAGTTGTCTTATAGCATTTTTGCCGTGTCACTCCCAAACCAGGGTTAGAACACAACTGACTGAAACAAAGCAAGTGTGTGTTTTATCACCCGTGTTACTCTGCGACCTCGGCAGAGCTGGTGACCTTTGACCTCTGCTTCTCTCTACGTTGTGAGAAGTTGCAGAAACATCTTTTTCCGCCTTTATGTGAAGATAAGTGTGAAATGCATGTCAACACTACACACACACACACACACACACACACACACACACACACACACACACACACACACGTCTGCGCTGAGTGGAAAGCATTTGTGTGTATAGGAAAGATTTGTGTATTTGTGTGTGTCTGAAGTCTAAAGCTTAACATGGATGATCTGTGTGTAGTTGAGTGTAGTTTGGTAAATATACTGTACCTAACAGGTGCGTGTGTGTATGTGTGTGTGTGTGCGCGCATAAAATGCTGAACGTTAGTATTAATATTAATAGCCAGACTTTGTTTCGCTTTAGACATTATGTTTTCTGTGTGCCAGAAATAGATGTGTGTGTGTATGTGTGTGTATGTGTGTGTATGTGTGTGTGTGTGTGTGTGTTGCTGCAGTAGATGGATGAATGTGAGTGAATATTAATAACTCTATCTGTCTCTGACCTGCTGCGGAGTGAAAAGAACAATGATAAACACTGAGCCCCCTCGCTGCTTAACAACTATCTCAGGCAACAGCTTGACACTGCGGCCATTTTTCATCACCGAAGCACCTGGTAGATGGAGTGTGTACGTGCATATGCGAGTGTGTGTGTGCGCGCGTGTATTCAGATTCGGTATTCAGATCTCGGACATAAATACTGACTTATGCTCTAGTCGGCCGGTTGCATGTGCAGGGGCGGAGCTTGTCCAAAACGGAGGTGTGTCTCACTTACGCACATTTCTGACGTTTACATTTTAAAGCATGGTACCACAGAACAAAGATCATTAAATGGTAGAGCGAGCATCACATTGAGCACTCTCTCTCCCTGTTAAGATGATCTTAGCTTTGCAATGTTTTTCAGCCCAGATACCCCCGCTTATCCCACACAGGGTCGCAGGGGTAACCTGGAGCCTACCCCAGGGGACTTGGGTACATCCTGGATGGGGAGCCAACCCATCGCAGTGCACAATCGCACACACATTAACACACTACGGATAATTTGGAAATGCCAGTCAGCCTACAACGCATGTCTTTGGACTGGCGAGGAAACCCCTGAAGCACTCCACGCACACAGGAGGTGCGAGGAAGCAGTGCTCACCCCTACGCCGTAAATAATATATTATAATAATTAATATAAACCATTTCATGTGCATTAATATGCAAATTATTCTAAAATATTTCATTATTTAATAATTAAACAGAAATTATTCTGATTGCAGTTAATAATCATTTAAAAAAAAATCTGCTTTTAGGTTTGTTTATAAAATTTGAATCCTCATTTTTAAAGCGACAGGAGCACGTTCAGGCAGCGTGGAGGAAATGCGAGGAAAAACGTCACAGCAAATTAGCTTCAAATCGCACAATGTGTGTGGACATTTCTGAAAACCAATACTGGCTAGATAAATGTGTTTCCTCAACTCATTTACATGTCAGTTTTTGAATTTCAAGAACTCCAAAGAACAAAACAGTTGTATGTCATAGATAAAGGGCTTCATAAAGACTTGTCTGTTTGCCATGATGAAATCTGTGATACATCACTGTCAGCTGCTCAGCCGTTCAGACTTCCTTGATTTCCCCGCTGTTACCTAGAGACGTTAACACGTCGACTATATTTCCATTTTAACATGCGCGTGTGTGTGTGTAGTGTACCGCCTTGTGTAACGGCACCTAGGTGTGGCGTTTTCGCGAGCCGGTCCGATGCTGTCACCCCACGAGTTTTGGGCATGAGGTACACACGTTTCTGTCCTCAGCTCGTGTTTGCCCAGGTGTTCGCCTCATCCTTTCCTCTCCACACCGAGAGCATTCCCTCGCTCTTCCTGCCCTCCGTCACATCCTCCATTCCGACTGACACCTGCACCACACATTCCACGCCCCGGTGCCAAGGAGGAAGTGTGTTTGAAGACGATGACGGTGTCCGTGTTAGAGTGCGAGCGGCTCGTCAGGCCGTTTGATTCAGAGCGACCTCAGGAGCTTTCGCAGCCTGTGACACACAAGCTCCAACAGTGTGTAGTCCAAACACAGCGCTCTATTACATCACACACACACACACACACACACACACACACACACACACACACACACACACACACACGAACACCAGCATGCCATCTTTTACCCTCCTCTCTTAGCCATTAGGAAACTACAGTTACAGTTACTTATAATTTCACAAAGGGCTGGGCGATGTCATGATATGTATAATATTGATATTGTGATGTCACACTTTTGTGTCATTTTATGTCTTTATCCTTCTTTCTTTTTTTTTAAATTATCAATAACAAACGCTGATTGGAAGCAGCTGAATTATTTTCAAATTATACTGAAACTTTTTAAAATTTATTATTATTATTATTATTATTATTATTATTTTACATTATGGTTTTTCATAGGTTTTTTTTTTTTTTTTTTTTTTTTTTTTTTTTTTTTTTTTTTTTTTTTTTTTTTTTTACATTCAACACTCTTTTTTTTTTTTTTAATTGGTACTTGGTTACCAAACCTAAAATATCAACAAAATGTATTTTTATCACATCTCCCAGCCTTAGTCTCACATTATTATTCAGTTTGTCATCTTAAAGCTTATTAGTCAGTAATTACCGTGAATTATTCAGTGAAACTCATATGAAGGTGTGTAATTCTGGACCCTCAGGCATTTGTTTGAAAGGGAGTTTATTTTATTTTATTTATTTTAAAGCAGTAACTCTGAGGTTAACTAGTGACCCTGTTCTTGAAGGGTTCTTCTGGGGTTCTTAGCTTCGTAAAAGAGCTGGAGCTACTTGGAACACTTCCTGATACGGAGCCGCCTCGTCTTTAACGTGAATCCCTTTAGAAAGAGAAGGACCATTAACTATCCATTTTAAATAGCACATTTTCTTTCTGAAGAGTCTATGAAAGTTGGTTTTTTTTTTAAATCGAATTAAATTTTTATTTGTATGTTTTTAAAATAATTTTGTGACTTGGAAGCTTCTGGAAATTTCATGAAGGATAATCTCAAGAAATCTGCTCTGTCAGAGATCTGAAATCAGTCCATCCAGTGCCTTGATTTATACCTCGACTTTAAAAGTGGAAAAGTGTGTGTGTGTGTGTGTGTGTGTTTTAGAACCCATCTGCGCAGTGAAGTTGCTCTGTCTCCTGTTTTTTGCTGGAATTTGTGAGCAGCTTGATGTATTTGACATGTGCGTGACAGGCCGCAGCTCTTCAAACTCAGCACAAGCGCTGTGCTATCTATCTGCTCCCAGCTGTGAATATATGTGTGTGTGTGTGTGTGTGTGTGTGTTGTTTCTACATCAGAGAAGCAGAGTATTTGCCATCAGCCCTTGGTAGTGAAATGCAAACACATGTCTGTCTTTGTGAGGATCCTCCATTGACATCATTCATAATAATTACTGTAGCTAGTTAGCCCCTATACCTGCAACTAAATCTAAAAAAGACACTTTCTTTGTGGAAACCAGTCAAATGTCCCCACAAGGTCACAACCGTCACATATTCCTATCCGTGTGGACACACACACACACACACACACACACACACACACACTGGCCCTAAGATTTTTCAAGAGTCTCTGTCAGACTGTCAGTTTATCTTGCTTTCATCTTCCTGCATCTTCTCTCATCTGCTGTCGTTCTCCGTGTCTCTGTCTCTCTCTCTCTGTTTGTTCTTCTGTCCCTCTTTCTTTCTCTCTCTCTGCTGTCTGTCTCTCTCTGTCCCTCTTTCTCACTCCCTCTCTCTGTCCCTCTCTCTCTCTCTTTGCCAATTCAGTTTCGATTAAATAAGCTTTTATTTCTCTCTCTTTGCCTCTCTTGCTCTCAGTCTGTCCCCCCTCTCCCTCACTCTCTCGCTTTCTGTCTGTCTGTCTCTTTCTCTCTTCCTTTCACTCTCTGTCTCTCTCGCTCTCTCTGTCCATGAATAGTGCATGCTATTTTGGTTCGTCGATGCATCTTTTCTATCTTGTCTTTGTTTATCCCGCTGTAAATGGAATATCTGAAGCCTTAAAGTCCCACATGCTCTGTCACACAAAGCCGTTTAAAGGTGGCGTTTCTATCCAGCGCAGTCCTGCGATAAGAAAATCAAAAAGTGCGCTCTTTAATATAAAGCTCAATACGCACAAACATGCGGAGAAAATTCATTACACCCTACAGTGTTGCTCAGAATATTACGTTCAGTGTATTGTTTCCTTTAAAGACAATAAAGCTGATCTGCGATTTATTGACATGATTTCCACCAATACGGTCAATCTAGTGAAACATTAAGAAATATATTGGTCACGTCTTACGCAAAACACCATTAATATAGTCAGAGATACAGAAAACACGTACACTCAACATGTGACACACACACACACACACACACATACCTCTCTCCAACCAGGAATTAACCTTTGTTTCCCGCCTTTCCTTTCATCTTATTAAAGGAACATTTTATTTTGCCCTAAAAGTCAAGCCCCATTTGAGCAAAAGTGCGCACACTTGCTCTATTTAAGTCGTGTTGCAGAGCGTTGGCATTATTAGCGCTGCTGAAATGTGAGAGCGGGCCTCAGTAAATGTCTCGGTATATATACGAGTCTCTTTTCTCCTTAAACATCACAGTTGTGTGTGTGTGTGAGAGTGTGTGTAAGCGTTCTACCAGCCTCCTGAGGGGGCGAGAGTGTGTTGCATACAGGCTGAATGAGGGTCACTTGACCTCTCTGTGATGTTCCCTCAACCTGAACTGTGCACCTGCATGGACAAAGTGTGTGTGTGTGTGTGTGTGTGTGTGTGGAGGCCCAGGCATTGCTGCCCTTGTGAAATTTATTTGGGTATCAGGATTTTTTTACACCGGTTGCCGTTGGATTTACAGGTCAGGATGGAATGTGGGGCCCAATGAAAAGCACTTTGATCGGGTGAGCTGGAGCTGTAAAAACCCGACACCTCCATGAACAGGAGATACGCAAAGGGTTATGGGAACGATCGGAACGTTCCACGTCAGGCTTACGTGTGTTTGTCATTGTGCTTGTTGGCCAACAGATGAACCCACTATCACTGTCCTGCATTTCACACATTTGCAAATGATATTAATATAATGACGAGGCCAGTAATTCCTAAGCCAAACAGAGCTCATCGTTTACTTCTCAGAAGATCCACATAAACAAAATTTTCAAAAACGTGTGATTATGTTCAGTAAGGAGAAGTTTATATAGCATTTATGGAAGGAGTCTCCAGTGTCAGTGCTTTGTAATAGTCGGAGGAAAAGCCATAATTGGTTTCCAACTTGGGGATGTCTTCAGGACTGTGTTTTTACTGTCTTATTAACTTCAAGAGAGAGAGAGAGAGAGAGGAAAAAAAAAGGGATGACTGTTTATAGCTGCTACTAACTTGTTTTGCAGATGGTTCACAACATTAGACGTAAGTATGAACGGATAAAAATTTGTTCTTTAATAAATAAATAAATAAAAAATGCCAGTGTTCTTGGTATAAGAGGGATACAGCACTTCGGGGTGTGCTGTTACAGGAAAATAATCAACGTAGCCTACTGTATATTGTGTTCCTGATTATTAGCACATGCCTTGTACTCAGCATGAAGGTCATGAACGTGAATGAAAGAAAACGAGTGTTTATATAAGGTCTCATTAATCAGTGTGAGATTTCAATGGATGTCTGTTATTATGTCGTAAATGATTAATAACACCTATACAAAGTGTAATGACTGTGCTTTAGTAATATTCCGATTGTGTTTGTGCTGTGCAGAGGCGTAGGCTCCTACAGGAACTTGGCGAGCAGAAGATCCCCTTCCTGTCTCCCTCTGATCCTGGCTTCCAGCAGCTAGTGAGTCCTCCTGCTCCCACAACTGCATGGATCTGCTTTCCTAAAAAACTCATAAAAATATATAATGAAAATACAGATCACTTGGTGCATTGATACACTATATACTTGAGCACTTGAATCAAGCTTTTTTTGCCACTAAGCACTAGTAGCAAGATTCTCTCTCAAACTACATCTGATGGCTCCGCCCCTTTTGGCTACTTAGCAAAGGCTGCAACCACCGAGTGCAAAAAGGGTCTAATGTTCCACGTTTAAAATACCGGTGGCACTAGTACAGCATCCATGTATGAACAGAGCACCATATCTTGCTGAATTTCACAAAGTGAACAAAGTGCTCACACTAAAAATACATCTTAGTGTTACAAGTTATTATTAAATGTCTTGATTAATTTAATTGAATACCTCTTAGATTTTTTAAAAATATATTTTTAATTTATTTTTTCTTTCTGCTTATTTTATTCATTTATTTACTTATGCATGTACGTGCTTACGCACTTACTTATATACTTGTGTACTTACGTACTTATGTCTTTACTTACATACTTATGTACTTATGTATATACTTACTTACTTACTTATGCACTTATGTATTTACTTACATAATTGGTTATTTACTTACATATGTACTTCTTTACTTACTTATGTTCTTACCTACTTACTTACTCACTCACTTACTTACTTACGTGCTTATGTAGTTACTTACTTATTTACTTACATACTTACTTATGTACCTACATATCTATGTACTTACTTACATACTTATGTATGTATGTAGTTAGGTACTTACGTACACACTTATGTGCTTACTTACTTATGTACTTACTTACATACTTATATATGTATGTACTTAGGTACTTACATACATACGCACTTATGTGCTTACTTACTTATGTACTTACTTGCTTATGTACATACTAATGTACTTATTTACGTACATACTTATGTATGTATGTATGTAGTTAGGTACTTACATACATACACACTTATGTGCTTACATACTTAGTTATGTACCTACATACTTATGTACTTACATACTTATGTATGTATGTACTTAGGTACTTACATACATACACACTTATGTGCTTACTTACTTATGTACTTACTTACATTCTTATATATGTATGTACTTAGGTACTTACATACATACACACTTATGTGCTTACTTATGTACTTATTTACTTATGTACATACTAATGTACTTATTTACATACATACTTATGTATGTATGTACTTACATGCTTACATACAAAATTGCATACTTACTTACTTATGTAATTGCTTACTTACATACTTATTTGCTTATTTATGTATGTCATTATTTACTTATTGACTTACTTACGTACTTAATTATGTACTCACGTACAACTTTTTCAATCAGGCGAGTAGCTGTTTTTATTATACTACACACTCAGTTACCTTGACTTCATCTGCCAAAAAAACAGTGGGAGGGATAAGATGCAAAACAAAAAAAAAAAGTTTGCTTCTCATAGCAGTTAACTGATAGAATACTTTAGGTATATTTTCTTGCTACTTTCTTAATGTTACCTGTCAATTGCAGCTGCAAAGAAGCAACAAAGAAATAATATTGTTAATGTTAAGGTTACTACTACATTCCATCCAAAATCACATCGTATCAGGACTGCCTGTATTTGCGTAATTTTTGATGCACACAGGTGAGGAAACTTTAGGAACCAAAGATCTGGTGTGATTGCTTCATCGATTTAAAAGTACTTTTTTGTAAGGGGTGCACCACTAATAATTTCACTGTATTGTAATGGATATGTGAGAAATACAGACTATTATCTATGTTATCTAAAAAGCAGAGTTTTTATTTTTTATATTTTATATAATGATAATGTTTGTTGTGCTGCAGTGGGACACCAGTTATTCGGGACTGATGTTGCGGCGCTCAGGCAGCCTTCCCCCCGGCCTGGACGAGCGTGTTCAATCTGCGCTGAGCACTCTGCGTGACCGAGGCTGCCTCCTGAGGGATCTGGTGCGTGTGCGAGAGCGCGATGTGTTCACGGCCGTGTCGCGTGCCCTTGTTGGCCAGCCCGGGTGCACCTACCGCTACCTGGACACCCGTCTCTTCACCATCCCCTGGCACTGTGAGGAAGACGAGGGCCTGGGACGTAACGAAGGCCACGGAGACAAACCCTGCTGCGATGCCGGGCTGAGAGCCGCCTGCAAGGCCTTATGGGAACTGAACCAGTTCTTCTGCTCTGACGTGCAGCAGCATCAGAACGCCCGGGCCAGCAAACGCAAGCGCAGCGAAGCAGAAGAGGAGGAAGGAAAAGAAAAGGCCAAAAGTGAAGGATGCTCTGAGGATCGAACTTGCGAAGAGAAGGAAGAGAGGAAGGCAGGGGAGGATTCAGATAGCGGACAGGGCTGCTCTCGCTCATCTCCTCATTCTTCAAAGTCGGGCCCGATCCGGTTTAACATCACGCTCATTAACTACATGGACCCGGCCAGCATGAGTCAGCTGAAGGAGGAGCCGTATTACGGCATGGGGAAGATGGCAGTTGGGTGGCACCATGATGAGAACCTCGTTCCTCTTTCGCCTGTCGCTGTTTACAGCTACAGCTGCCCGGGAGAGACCAAGACTGAAGGTGAGGGAGTGAAAGAACAGAGTGTAACAGTGGGGTAGTGTGAAAAAGGTTCAAGAGTGTGACATGACTCTTTTACTTAGCAAGTCAAAGTTGTAGTTGATCATAATTGCAATGTGGTTAAAATCATAAGACAGAGACTTATGTAACTTATGGATCTATCCAATACGTATGGATGACAAATTAAAGGGGAAAAAAAGTGTGTTAGTAGGATATTAGACCATCACGAGCCACCGGAACAGATTCTGCAAGTCTCTGGAACTGTACTGGAGACATGAAGACGTTTTTCCAAAAAATATTCCCTTAAGTGGTGTTATAATGATAGTGTTATTATGGAGAGCGTAATTATTTCGGAATACCCTGAAACAAACTGTGTATAAAAATCCCCAAATAAATCATACTTCACTTCTTCGTGCAGGGTTCTTCGTACCCTTTGACCCATGGTTTACACTTGTATCGTTAAAAAATAAGTAGCTGAGCTCATACAAAATAAACTTTTTATGGGTTTTTCAATGGTTCTTTGAATAGTTATAGGATTTTACCTTCTCAAAACAGTTGTACTGCACTCGGAGCTCTAAAAGGGAAACCAACAGAAGGACAGCCAATGGACCCTTATGGGTTCTAGATTGAACTAATCTGTACATTTCTTAAGGTCGACCAAATACAGCTGTGAACATTTTATTACACACTTCTATTGAAATCAATGTAAACACAGACAGACAGATAATTCAACAGCATTTTTTTTAGATCTAAATTTTCGATATAGATCATTAACTAATCATTAACTACCCATAGAGTTCCCAATCAATCTTAACCTAATCTTATTAAGTCAGTTTAACCGTAAAATTTTTACTACTAAGTTTAAAGCCGTAAGCCAGAAAAAAGGACCCAGAGAAAATAGCCAAGCTACTTCCTAGCTTTGAACCAAAAACCTGTAATTCACTAGTGTAGAACCTTATCTTGGATGGAGATCCCCTTTTCCCTAATCAAGAGAATAAAGACAACACTTTTATCTATACGGAATGATATATGAAATGCTAGCTTTTAGCCAGAGAAATGGCTTATAGCTGTTCGAATGAAGATTAACCATGTAACATTTAACTCTAGAACCTGGTCTCACCAATAACTTTCACCCATTATGTTGTTTGTTTTTGACAACTGATCTTGAGCAACAGCAAAGCTAACAAGTGTGCAGACGCCCACCGCGATTTAGCAGCGATTAAGGACACACACACACACGCGCACACACACACACACACACACACCGACTCTACACGTACTCGTTCTCGTACATGTTTCATACGTGAGCCACCTGCCTCAGCTTTGTTTCACCCATATCCTACCCACCAATTTGACCTCTGACCTCTCTGGGGTCTGCTTTAAAACACAGTACCCCTGTGTGTGTGTGTGAGGCCAAATTGACCTCTCAGTTCACTCCTGACAAAAGCTGTTCCTGTGTGAACACACACCAGCTGCAGCACTGGCTTTAGTGTGTGTTGCTGTGAAGCTCTGCAGAGACGGCTAGATGGAATCACTACCAGGAGGATCGTCTCAGTTTTTTTTTTTTAATGAGATCTTACAAGATTCCGGCGTTAGCATGTGCAGGGGTTTCATCGTGCATGCCCCTTTGGGTCTGGGCCTGGATCGATCTGGTTTGTAATGCAGTAATGCACTGTGAAGTGAGCAGAGCTTTTAGAAACCCATTTTCATGAAGCCTGGTCTTTTCTTTCTTCTTCTTCTTCTTTTTTTTTTTTTTTTTTTTTTTTTTTTTTTTTTTTTTTTTTTTTTTTTTTTTTTTTTTTTTTTTTTTTTTTTTTTTTTTTTTTTTTTTTTTTTTTTTTTTTTTTTTTTTTTTTTTTTTTTTTTTTTTTTTTTTTTTTACACGTTTTCCATAGCTCAGCAAAGTTCCTGTGCTTAACAACCCAAATTCAAGTACCAACTTCCATCCAAAATATGAAACAACTCATCTATCTGTTATTGTCTTATTACTTCGGCCCTTCTCCAGTCTCTGATACGTGCTTGCTTTAAAATAAACAATTCTGACATGATTTTTGTCAGATGGAGGTATGTTTCTGATTGAATCCTGAGCAGGAGCTGCTGTGCTTCGTGCTGGCGGCCCTTCGAGAGCTGTGTCAGGGAACACGGGGCTGAAATTAAGTTACTATTTATCCCTGCTGAGCAAAGAGAAAGGCCTGCTCTGGGCTTGGCCTCTGAGAGGAGTTTAGTATTGATTTTACTCAGCTGCTCTTTGCTTTATGATTTCTTCTTTGGTTATTGTTCTCTCTCTCTCTCTCTGTGAAGGTGAGAAGAGGAAAATGGCCCCAGAGTAATTTCTTCCACTGAACACTATTTGCCCATTAGCTGTTTAGAGCAATGCTGTAGAATCCAGTCCTTGCTGATCACAGTGTTTATATGTTTTATGATTTAGAAAAATGGATACAAATGATTTTACACATGCGTCTAGATTTTAGATCTGACGTGATTGTAATGAGGGATGCACTTAAATTTCTCCACAGGATGTTTTTTCATGACAGTGGACAAAAATTACCCTTTTGGAATAGAAATGGCAGACATCTGAAAAAGTTCAGGACTTTACTTTGATTTTATGCTATTTTATCTATTGTTCGTTCCATTTTACTACTACCACTACTTCTACTATTAGTACTAACGCTGCTAGTACTGCTTATACTATTACTAGTACTACTACTGTTACTACTATATTACTATATCTATTACTACGACTACTACTACTACTACTACTACAGTACTGTTACTACTGCTACTACTACTTTTACTATTAGTACTACTGCTACTACTACTACGACTACTACTTCTACTATTAGTACTAATGCTGCTAGTACTGCTTATGCTATTAATGCTTATACTATTAGTATTACTACTACTGTTACTACTATATTACTACTGCTATTACTATATCTATATCTACTACTACTACTGCTACAGTACTGTTACTACTGCTACTAGTACTTCTACTATTAGTACTACTGCTACCACTACTTTTACTATTACTATTACTACTATGTCACTGCTGCTACCACTACTACTACTACTACTTCTTATACTATTACTATTACTACTACAACTACTATTACTACCACTACGACTACTTATAGTACCATGTTACTACTACCACAGCTTCTACTATTAGTATTAATGCTACCACTGCTTCTTATTCTGTTGCTATTACTACTACTACTAAGTATTTCTACTACTACTACTGGTACGACTGTGTTACTACTACCGCTACTACTGCTGTTACTATAACTGTTACTACTACTTCTACAGTACTGTTACTATGTTATTACTGCTAATGCTGCTGATACTACTGCTTCTACTCCTACTGCTACAGTACTGTTATTATGTTACTACTGCTACCACTACTACGCTGTGTGGATGTGTTAAGAGCATTAGAGAGGTCAGGCACTGATGTTGAATGAGGAGGTCTGGGGTTCAGTCGGCGTTCCAGTTCATCCCAAAGGTGTTCAGTGGGGTTGAGGTCAGCGCTCTGTGCAGGACACTCAAGTTCTTCCACTACAATCTTGGCAAACAATGCCTTAATGGAGCTCTCTTTGTGCACAGGGGCATTGTCACGCTGGAACAGGTTTGGGTCTCTTAGTTCCACTGAAGGGAAATTGTAATGCTACAGCACACCAAGGCAATCTAGGCAATTGACTGCTTCCAACTTTGTAGCAACAGTTTGGAGAAGAACCACATATGGGTGTGATGGTCAGGTGTCCACACTACTACTACTACTACTACTACTACTACTAAAATCGAGCAGGTTTTTTGGTTTTGAATTTTGCTTTCCTTTCAGTGCATCACTGAGTTTAATGCTCTTCACACTGACAGTGTATGTGTGTTTTGACAGCAGTAAAGCCAGCTGAGGAGAAAGAAGGACAGACATCAAATGAAGGAGAAAAAGGAGATGAAGAAGGAGGGAGCCGAGAAGAAGAGGAAGAAGCAGGGGATGAGGGGACGAGTAAAGAGGAAGGGGAGAAAGAGAAGGCGTGCTGGCGTGTGGGGTTGAAGGTGGCCTGGGACATCCACACACCAGGGTTAGCCCTGCCACTGCAGTCCGGAGACTGCTATTACATGACAGGTACACACACACACACACACACACACACACACACACACCTTTTGGGCTTAATCCATAGCATGCATTTGCAGTGACAGATGGATGCAAGTGCAAGCTGTTTATTAACAATCCAATTCAGCAGACAAACCTGTGGTCAAAATCTGGCAGGAGTCGACTGTGAAAACGTCAGCCAAAATTTTTCAAGTGCCAGAGTGTTTTTCTGAATATTTCTAGATGGGAATATCATAAACATGCAAAAAGGGACAGAAAGAGAGACAGGAAGAGAAAGAGAGAGAGTGTGTGTGTAAGGGAGAAACAGAGAGAGAGAGAGAGAGTGATAGGAAGAGAGAGAGCGAGTGAGTGTGTGTGTGCGTGTGAGAGAGAAGTAGACACAGACAGAGAGGCATAGAGAGTGAAAGAGAGAGAAAGAGGGAGCCCTTGATGCTGATGGTTCCAGCAGATGCCCTCGCTTTAAACTCATGCCACACATACACACACACACATGCGCATAAAGTCTCACACACACACTTTATAGTCCTCTGAGGTACCTGATGACCTCAATAAGGACACTTTTTATGTCCGTCATTTGCTGTGTACGAGCATGACTAATCACAGTTGGCTAATATTTTTTTTCTTCTCTCTGTTGTACACCCACTCTCTCTCTCTCTCTCTCTCACACACACACACACACACACACACACACACACACACACACACACACACACACACACACACACACACACACATACATACATATACACACACACATACACACACGTTTTATTGTCTTTCCTTAGACATGTTCATCTCTTCAGAACCAGGAGCCTTTTTGTCCTGCATGCTTGGATCATTTACGGTGACTCCGGGAAGGAAAAAAAGAGACTAAATGATCACATGATTTGTGATTTATGAGTTTGTTAACCCGTTTCATGGCTAAATGATGTGGAGGTAGACCGCTACGGGGCAGCGGGTTATTAATTACACTCACCACTACAATTTCAAAATGGCGTCTTAACACAGCGATTTCCAACCTCACTCTAGATGATGTATAAAGAAATCCATTCCTCTATAGCTCTGCTCTGGATTTGAGATTTACGGCTGTCAGGAAGCACAAGACAGCCCCACGCTTTGCCTTTAATTTCCCGAAACAGTATTTTGTCGCAGCCCGGCTCCTCGATCTGCTAATACCCAAACCGCTGAGTGCAAATTGAATCACTTGTATTTGCACCAAATGGAATTTAGAGGCTGGTTAAAGAAGGAACAATGCGGTGGGGCGAGCAGCGAGCCTCAGCCCGTAATAAGATTTCCAGTTTCGAATGCTCCTGGGAGTGGACAGACGCTTTGACCCAATAGATTTAAAAGCCTGCTTCCTCGAGCAGACAGGAGGCAAGCCTGATGACAAGAGAATAATGATAGATATTTATTACGGGAATTTGTTTCGCCTCATGATTCATTCAAAGAGCGTGAGAGGGCCCGGGTCGAGAGTGATCCCACATTATTGGATATAAAGCGTCCTTAAAAGGATGTAATACTAGAGGGAGGAATAAGCAGCCAGGAAGGAAAAACACACTCTTGTTTTTTTTTTCTTTTTTTTCTTCAGGCTCTTCATAGTTACATAGTGCCCAACAAAGCATGCAGGGGGACTCCTTTATCACGTTATCAATTTTACGGGTCACATTTTAGTTTCTAATCTTTGAGACTCGGGCCAAGATTTAAAGATGTGTGTTTGCGCTTCAGTATTGTTTTTCCTAAAAAATAAGACAGCGAAAGGACAGTAAGAGGACTGTGTTTAATACCTGTGTTTGTGTTTGTGTTTGTGTAGATGATCTGAACAGGACACACCAGCATTGCGTACTTGCAGGAGACACGGCCAGATTCAGCTCGACACATAGAGTTGCACAGGTCAGACACGAATACCTGCCTGTCCTTAGTAGGTATTGACTGAAAGAACACTTTCATATCACCGTAACTGCCTATCGTTTTACAGTATTATTATGTACATGTTCTCATTGGACTGGCATTACACCGGAACACTCTACAGCGTACGTCTTTTACATGTTTCCACATTGTAGGCATCTGTGTACATATTAGTTTGCTCACATTATCTACGTTAGCTAGTTTTCTAGATAACTGGCACTAGCTTGCAAGGTACAGTCAGCTTCAATATTATGGACGCCCTTCAAAAAAGCAAGCAAACAAAAAGCGGTATTTTATCAGGGTAATGTGTAGTTTTAATTTTTTTTAACGTATATGAGCAACAGGGGGCATGGAGGCTTAGTGGTTGGAAACAAATCACAAAATACAACCCCAGATATGCTGAACGACAGTTATAACTGTCATAAAAGTCTGGTGAACTGAATTATGGGGTTTATGGAATTGGAATATTATGGGATGCTTCTGCAGATTTGTCAGGGTAGGAGTGGTGGCAGCACGTTTAAATCCACTTAGATGTATATCGTTTCTACATTATGTTTCTTCTTAATCGTCTTCCCATGTTCTTATGTGTTATTTCTTTTCATTTTGGTGCTAATTTCATAGTTTTATTCCAAAATTATTGTACATATAGACAGAATGCATTATTTACTGATGTTCGTTATGAATGTCTTCTCAATGCAGTGCATAACAGGCACTTTGGAGTACATCCAGAAACGCTGCTCTGAAGCTTTGGAGAACTTGCACACAGATCCCGAGACTGGCGCAAAGAGTCTGCGCTCGCTTCTCCTCTCCACCCTACAGCACATAGAGGACATCCATAATGAGGTGTGTGTGTGTGTGTGGTTACTTTATATATCCGTATAATACACACCTTTTTTAATCCAGTCTCTTATACAGAAAAATGTAAGTATGTGAGACCGATCTTATATCAGTGCTTATTGTAATCAGAGACACAGTTTTTTATCTTCGTAACTTTGAACGTCTTTCTGTCCCGTGTTTTCGGAGCCTGTCGTTCATCTGTGATGACGTACAGGAATAAAAATGGATGAGGGTTCACTTCCTGTTGCCTGATAAAACCGCTCGCCTCTCAGCTCTGAACACGTCAGTGTGCGAATATACTCAATATTTCTCTAGACATATAAATGTTTCCGTTTATGTTATTATGGCTGAGGATTAGAAATATAAAATTCTATATTAATTGTATTTGTTTACTCTACGTCTGTGTCGTTTCAGGAGATTTGTGCCTTTACCTTTAAAGGAGTATAATTGCAAATTAATAATAATAAAAACAATGACTCCTTACGTTTTCATTTAGACCTTCAGAGGACTTATAGCTTGAGACTCAATTATTCTCAGTATCTAAAATGAATCATCTTCATGTATTAATTGCATTTAGAACATTGAATTAAATTAATACGGATTAAATTACAGATATACGGATATAACGACCTATCGCCGTTCAACGATAACTGCCTGTTAGACAAAGTTACTTTAATTATAGAATTTTTAAATTTAATACAAGAAGATCTCATTTCCTGCAAATTGAGTCATGTGAGTTGCTCCAAATTAATAAGATAAAACTAATTTGCTTTTTGCTTTAAAACACTTAAGTGTGCATACTTGTTATTCACTAAGGCAGGGGTTCCCAAACTTTTTGTGCAAATTTTTTGTGAATTATCTGACCCTAAGCCTTGACCATACTGCATTTATTTAAATTCCAGATACATCAATATAGGACTACTGTAACAGTCAAACATTTTCTTATGTCAGAAACATATGTATGTGTAACGTAAATGACTAAAATACAAAGGAATATTACATGCACTGACTTACCAGTCTAGCGGGAAGTGTTGTGATGTTATAGGAAAATAATCCACGCCAGGGTGTGTGTTCATGCTTGACACATGATGTGCAAAAGCAGTGGCAACGCGAGCGGCATTGCAAAATCAGCATTCACTAGACGGCACGTCAGAGCCAAAGCATCCCTGGCTGCCAGGGTTCCAAGTCGAATTGTAAAATGTTTCCCCTGTTGGAGTGATTCTTGTCTTGAGCTGTGTCTCAGATCGAAAACTCTGACCTTTCAGTAAGTTTGAAGGCAGCATGAGACGTTTTTTTAAAATTCAAACAGTAACTGTAATAGGAAACACAGTCAGTGTTAGTACTCAATAACGGGATAAAGTAGTACGCAAGTATGCGACAGCCTTTGTTTAGCGGAGGTAGATAGACAGGGAAACTTGTTTGTTTTTATTCAGTTTTTACACTGACCTGCACTAGCATGGTGTGTCAGGATAGTGGATAGTGGAAAAGACTAAAATAACATGTATCTTATTAATTTAAAAATGGCTTGTCTGAGGGGCCGTTTACACGACAACGTTTTTCAGCCAGAAACTGGAAACCTTTGATGCGTTTTGCCCGTTCGTTTACTCGACAGCGGCGTTTTGGGGACTGAAAACGCATATTTTTGAAAACGGGTTTCAAAGTGCAAGTTTTTGAAAACGTCCGCCGTTATCGTCTCCATGTAAACACCCAATACGGGAATCTTTGAAAACGGTGACGTCATGCGCGTGCGTAGTACGTGTTAGGTATGTAGACATGCGCAGTACGTGTCTGTTGTAAAGGCAGGCGCATACGTAATACAGCGTTTTGGGCCGTCATCGCGGATATGTGTAAACGCGAGTATACATGAAACTTTTTGAAAACGCAAGAGGAAAAACTTTTCCGTTTTTTTTTTTTTTGACTACATCGTTGTCGTGTAAACGTAGCCTGAATGTGATTCCCAGTAATATTTCAGAATATATAGCACACAAAATATTTAGAATATTAATTTGTAAAATAAATGAATGACGCAGAAGAGGGGATTATGAGTTTCGCTCACGATCCCATTTGTAAATCAGGTGACCCCCCCACGGGGTCTTGACCCCTAGTTTTGCGAACTGGGGCACTAAGGTAACTTGGAGTAAGATTTTGACTACATAAATACTTTTGCAAAATTGTTGATTAAAAAGAATTGTCAGTGTGTGACTAAATCATCAATGCCAAGCCTGAATATGGCTCAGTATGAGCATGAACCTCACACCTTGACCACTGAGATGACCGAAAGGTTGTATAAAGGTTGTACGTATATATTATTACAACCAAACAATGGATTGGTCTGAGAACCTTTCCATCCCCAGGCTCCCACAGAGGCCTCGGGTTCTACTCTGCTTCTTCTACTTTCTTTTCTGGACCCAGCATGCACATGTTCTCCTGATTGATTGGGCCTGTTTGTTTGAAGGTGCCCATGAGGACTATAGTAGAATGATGAATTGTTGTCCTAAGTTATTTATTATCACAGCCCGGTTTTCCAGTTCGAGCGGAGCGGTGTGGTTTGACATGTACGACCATGTCGGGAACGATAACACAACAGCATCGGAGATCTGAGTGGCTCCTTCCAGCCGTTTCCATAAAAAAAAAAAAGAAGAGTGAGCCATTCATGCGAGTGGAGATGAGAGAGCTGAGAAATGTTGTTGAAGTGGGCAGGATTTTATGCCGATGTTGATTGTGGTTGATTGTGGTTGATTGTGATGTCGGTGTTGATTGTGATAAAGATGGCTGTCTGGGGTCAGCTAAGTATATAGCGAGGGTGTTCTGGAGGATGTTAAAACATGTTAAAGCACAGAAATTATATCGGTGTGTGATTAGGATGAGGTTCAGTGTAAATAATAGTGACAATTTCAACACAATCTATTTTTAGAAGGAAGTAAAGTAAAAAGAGTGTGTGAACAGTCTTTAAGCCTGACATTGTGAGTGTGTGAGTGTAATGTAGTGCATACTGTACATATGTAGCTTTGAATACTGTATGTACAGTACATTACTACTGCATGTACAGTAGTGGCTTGCAAAAATATTCGCCTCCTTGGATTTTACAAGTGGAGTGTTACAACCTGGAAATGAAATGGACCTACTTTGGATAATTTGTCATGAATCTGCACAAAATAAAACCATAACACTGAAGTGGGAGAGAACCTCAATGTAGTTTGCAAAATTATGTACAAATAGAAAACGTCAAATTTGGGAATGCGTAAGTATTCGCCCCTGTTTCTGTGAAACCCCTAAGTTAGTTCTGGTGCAACCAGTTGCCATCACAAGTCACACAGTTAGTTGAAGGGAGTCGATCTGTATGCAGTTAAAGTGTCTCATGATGTCAATACAAATACATCTGTTCCTGGAAGACCCCAGAATTTGTTAGAGAACATACCTAAGGAAAGAGCATCATGAAGACCAAAGAACTATCAAAACAAATCCATGACAAAGTTCTGGAAAAGAATCAGTCAGAGTTTGTTATAAAACTCTAAACATCCCACAGAGCACCATTAAATCTCCTGTTGACAAATGGAAAGAATATGGCATAACTGCAACTCTGGCTAGAGGAAGCCATTCATCAAAAGTGAGTGACGGGGTAAAGAGGGGATTAATCAGAGAAGCAACCAAGAGATCTGCAGCTCAAATGGGAGAAGCCGTTCACAGGACAGTCAGAGGCTGGACACTCCACAGATCTGGGCTGTATGGAAGAGTGGTGAGCCGTATAAAATCCCCATTTGAGATTCAGCAAATATGTGCAAAAAAAAAAGGTTCTCTGGTTTGATGAGACCAAACTTGAGCTTTTATTTGGCCAGGAAGTGCCACATTTGGTGAAAACACAAAACTAGTCAGCACCTTGAGAGCACCATCTCCACCGTGAAGCATGGTGGTGGAAGCATCATGTTGAGTATTGCTCTCTGTGTCTTGGTGGCTTCTCTGCCTAGGCTCTCCTTAAGCAGAATTGTGCCAGAGTTGCACCATATCGTTTCCATTTTTAAAATATATATAATGCAGTATATTTCATATTGAATAATGAAATATATTTTGCATGCATATACCTGGATAAATGCCAAAATGTCTGATACAGCAAGACTTAAATGCTTTGCAAATACTGATAAGATAATTTGCATTTGCTAAGCTTGTGTCTACACACCGCTCTCAATTGAAAAAGAAATAAAGAATGGTGTTGTGAGAGAGAAGAGAGAGATCCATCATCCACAATCTGCTCCTTTTCACTCTCTACCTGCGCAGGTGGCATTTACTCTCAGTATCTCTCCACGCCAGACGGCTTGGCTCGAAATGCCAGCCGCTCGCTTTCTCTCTTTTTGTGCCCGCTGTGAGGCTGCTCCGCTGGAAACCGGCTTCCATGTTGGCTCAAAGCTGCCTGCTCAGCCTGTGTTCTCTCTGTAAAGGACAGAAGGACAATCAGAGCGGGAGGGGAGGGACAGACACAGGGACGACAGCTAGCATTTGTAGCCTCCGGCTTCTGTAGGGCACCTCCGGTGGAGCTAGCGGAGGTTAGAACTCACTCAAAAGCGTAGCATTTCTTTGAAGAGGAGCCGGATTGAGGCGACCGAATTCTGTAAAGCACTTGTAATCTGCGTGTATGAGGATAGTGTCCATTTCTGAGGCACTGTGATCTTTGCTTATCCAGATTTAATGCAGAGCTCAGGGTAAAATTTTCTGGATTTGGATTGATTCATTCATATTAACTGTAAAGATATTAGCTAGTTAGAAATTCTCCTAACTTTGATATCTTCCTAAAAAAAAA
>CM040999.1:4356002-4415013 GCA_022985145.1 Pangasius djambal
ATAGACGAAAATCAGCTGAATTCTAAATCAAGGCAGTTAATTTTCCTGTGAAATTATTTGTATTTTAATTGTGATATCTGTGATTTTTGGCTTTGGAAATTAATTAAGAACAGGCAAGTTGAATATTGGAGAGCTTTGGTTCTATCTATCTATCTATCTATCTATCTATCTATCTATCTATCTATCTATCTATCTATCTTTTTATTTTATTCATTTTTTCTGATTTCTTGAGTTGATATTCAGAATTTAACATATTCACTCAATTAATGGAATGAATTTTTTTGTTTTCAATATTGAGCAAAAGTGATTTTGATAATAATATCAAGACAGTCGTGATAATAATCATTTTAGCCATGATCACACAGCCCTACATTTTCCCAAAGGTTCCATGGAAGGTTAATGTTTGTAGATTTTGAAAGAGGGTCTATGTGGAACTTTTTCTGTCAGGTGCTACATAGAGCCTTTAAGGGTTCCTCCAAAGGGACAGTTTAAAGAAACATTTAAGGTGCTATAGTTTGGGTTTACAAAAAGAAATTTTGAATTGGAATTCATCATTCTGGATAGGTAGTCCATGAAATGATGGAGTGATGATTTCTTTTCAGTGGAGGGTGTATTCCCACAGTACATAGTGACATTTTTTTGTTATTATTATTATTATTTTTTTTTACATTTCTTATTTGGCTAAGCAAAGTCGTAGACTAAATGTTCCATCTAAGCATCCGGTTCAGCTAAGTCTAGGTTATATTCTGTGGTTCATCAGTGGAGGTGATCCAGTCGTGTGTGTGTGTGTGTGTGTGTGTGTGTGTGATTGGACAGTAACTGGACAGTCTCTTAGCAGAGAGAAGACAATTCAGTAGGTCGCCGTCGATACCTGATTAGGTTATTGACCTACCTGTGTGACTGTATGTGTATGCACTTGTGCGTGTGTGTGTGTGTGTGTGTGTGTGTGTGTGTGTGTGAGAGAGAGAGAGAGAGAGAGGAGGAGGCTGGCAGACAGAGGAACAGAGTGAGAGACAGGGGGAGAAACAGAGAGAGAAGGAGGGAGAGGGTCAATGTAAATGTTATTGCAGTGTGAGCTCATTTGATCAAAGCCTCTGAAAGGTTAAGTGAATCCAATCTGGTTTAGTGTGTCTGAGAGGAGGTTGTGTGTGTGTGTGTGTGTGTGTGTGTGTGTGTGTGTGTGTGTGTGTGTGTGTGTGTGTGTGTGTGTGTTTGCTCGCGGGGGGTGGGAGCGAGGTGAACAGAGAAGGGATTATCATATTGCCAATGAAATAGCGGCTCTGGTGTGGAGCGCCTCTCTCCCTCTCTAATGCATTTAGACAGCAATTGGCCTTAATAACCTTTATTGACTTCAGCGGGTCAGAGCCAAGGATCTAATTATTAAAGTGTATCAATTTCATCGGAGTTTAGTGCTCCGGCGTTCATATAATTATTTTAAGGTCGACCGAGGCAATTAATCTCCATTCACTTATTTGATGGCTTTGTAAAACATTAGGAATGTTGCGTTTCTGCGGCACATATTCATCACGAAAAAAGATTTGTTTAATATACAGCTTTTATCTACACACAACACAGTGTGTTTCTTTCATCTTTGAGGTTTGCGTGGCTAAGTGTGCTTTTTAATATACACCTCATACACAATCGTATACGAACTCTCAGTAAAAAGCCGAAAGGGTGCTGTAAATTCTTCCACAAATAATTCCCACCTATATCTTTAGGTGAGGTTTTATAGTTTTCATTTGGACAGTGTGTTAATGTTAATATAGACAATGTGTGTAGGTGTGTGAGTGTGAAATTAGATCCTTGTGAGGACATTAGGCATGTCCCAATAAATATAAAAGTAAGGAATAACACACTTGGGCTGTGCTGTAAGTTTTTCCTTCCTTCCTTCCTTCCTTCCTTCCTTCCTTCCATGATTCATTCATTTAGTCATTCAGTCATTGTCCTTCCTTCCTTCCAACCATCCATCCATCCATAATTCATTCATTCAGTCCTTCCTTCCTTCCTTCCTCCCTTCCTTCCTGCATTCTTTCCTTCCTACCTTCCTTCCTTCCTTCCTTCCTTCCTTCCTTCCTTCTTTCCTTCCATGATTCATTCATTTTGTCATTTTGTCATTCAGTCATTCAGTCCTTCCTTCCTTCCTCCCTCCCTTCCTTCCTTAATCCCTTCCTTCCATAATTCATTCACTTAGTCACTCAGTCTTTTCTTCCTTTTTCCCTTGCTTCCTTCCATCCATAAATAAATACATACATACATACATACATACATACATACAGTCATTCTGTCCATGCTTCCTTCCATAATGCATTCATTTAGTCATTTAGTCCTTCTTTCCTTCTTTTCTTCCCTCCTTCATTCTTTCCTTTCTTTCTTACATCCTTCCTGTGCTGGGAAACTTTACAAAGCCCTGTAACCAAAACTCTGACACTCGAGACTCCTTCAGCAAATGCTACATAAACATCTCCTAACAGAAAACTTCACCACCTCAGTGATTTTACACATTTTAATTTGTTAATCAACAACCCTATATCCAGTTATTATTAGGCTTAGATTAGGCTTGGATACAAGGCCCTGTGTATGAGATGTTACTATAGAAACGATCACGTTTTAGAACGAGTGCGTTAATATAAACCCTTTGTTTTTGTGTAACAGCCACAAGAAAAATAACACATACTTTCTGACCAATCAGATTCAAGGATTCAACCAGACTGTGGTTTTTAATATATATACTGCATCATAAACTAAATTAAGAGCCAAAACATTAACTGCGGTTACCTCTCTCTCTCTCTCTCTCTCTTTGTTATTCCTCTTTCCTTCCTGAGCAGTGTGAATTGATTGTTTAACCACCATTTAATTCCAAGAATTGCAAAAAAGGAAATACGTGCTATTATTCTTTTATAATGAGAGCAGAGATACGGGCTGATAATACATCTTACATTGCGGGGCACCTCATACAGAAGAATGGGACGAAAAAGAAAGAAGAAGAAGGCAGTGTGTGTGTGTGTGTGTGTGTGTGTGTAATGTGCAGTATAATATGCGGGTAAAAGTTATTCACCATTCCCTTTGAAGTGTGCATTGAACAGGGTAAGCTGAATTTCAGCCAGGCCTGATAGTGTTCAGGGTAAACACTTAAAACCCTTTAGAGAATTTCACGCCCTGATTCACCAATAGCTATGCTGCACTGTAAGTACTGTGTGTGTGTGTGTGTGTGTGTGTGTGTGTGTGTGTGTGTGTGTATTTTAACTGGAAGGGTGTAGCTGTAAGCTTTGTACCTGCATACAGAGGGACTATATAGTCATTGGGTATACAGGCAGGGATACTGTGTGTGTGTGTGTGTGTGTGTGTGTGTGTGTGTGTTGGGGGGTGTATGTGGACTATATCTACAGTATCAGAGGAAGAACTGATGGATATTCAATGCTTCTTTAATGCTTTTGGAACCCCCAGAGCCTGTGAAGCGCGCACACACACGCACACACAGTGAATTCTTGATTTGTTAGATATTTAAATATAAGTGAATGGAAAGAAGAAAGGAAGGGAAGACAAATGTAGAAGGAAGGAAAGAAAAAATAACTGAATCAATAATACAAGTCTGCAGCCATGGCCTGTTTTTAATCATAGCTAAATCACTTGTGAATCTCAATGTCTGAGGATAAATATTCCCTGATAAATGCAGTTGGAGGTCACAACAATGTTTCTGACATTTGTAAGAGAATTTTATTGGATGTAGATTTGTTTTGATGGTTATTGATGTTTCTGGGGGATTTGTTGATGTTCTTGTTGATGGTGATTGTGGCTGTTCTGTTCCTGTGCTCGTTAAAGAAGTACACTGTTTTTCCTAGGACACAATTGAACATGTTACATCATCTGCATAATCAGCCTTTACCACATAGAAAATCATGAGGTCCATCACATTAGCTTATTTATTTGGTTAGACGGTTGTATAACTGAAGTTCTTCCATCTGTGGGTCTGTGAGATAATTGGTCAGAGATAGCACAGATGGCTAAGCAGGAATTACAGATCAGGCCTGATAAATCTGTCTCTCTATCTCTCTCTCACAAGAACCGTTCTTAACCTCTAATTCTTGCTGTTTTTGCTCATGGTTGCACAAAAATGACATCAGACATTGCCTTCGCTTACTTGTTTCTTTATAGGTGAAATATGTGATTCTATTAAATGTACAGTTTTCTTTTTCTAGTGCAGTATTCTTCATTTACCCCTTTCTCTGTAGTTGTCACTGTGGTGCTGGACTTTAGGACTTTGGTATCTTAATGGAATCGCAATGGATTCTGAACAAAAGTGAGAGAAGAAGATATTCTACCACCAACCTTACCAATCAAACACCAACCCTACCAATAAAGCAAACAGCTAACCAACTCTACCAATCACCAACCAACGAACCAACCATCCATCAACCAAACGGCAACCCTACCAACCAACCAACTCTACCAATTACCAATCAACCACCCAAACAGCAACCCTACCAACCAAACAACCAACCAACTCTACCAATTACCAACCAACCAACTAATCAACCAACCAAACAGCAACCCTACCAACCATCTACCCTACCACCCAACCACAGAACCAACCAACCAACCAACCAACCACCAACCAAACATCAACCCTACCAACCACCCAAACAACCAAATTTGGTATTTTTAATCATTTTAGGGTTGTGGGTTCACGGGTAATCTCTGATGAGCATAATAAGTTTAGCATAACAGTCAAAAAGAATGTGCCTAAATCTGCATTCCAACATCCAACTAAACAACCACACAAACTGTCAACTAAATAACAGCCCTATCAATCACCAACCTGACCTACCACCCGAACACACAGCCAACTAAACACCAAACCTATGTACCATCTGACCAACGGTTCAGACATCCCTACCACTCATCCAAACACCCCAACAACCCAAATTTGGTATTTTTAAAATCGTTTTCAGCTTGTTGGTTCTGGTTAATCTCCTGTATTGGGCATGGCTTAACTGCCGAAACATTTGCCTAAATTTAAATCCATAAAGTGTTCTTTTCCATAAATACAGGGATACTGTGACTGTATTCTCTCTGTATAATTTAAGATCGTACAGAGATCATGTATTTATATTTGTAAATTCATATCCTGATTCAGGCAGGAATTTAAAATAGACTAGGGTTGTTTTCCAGCGGTCTGACTCGCAGGGCTAATTTGGTCTGACCAGGGAAGTACATTGGTTCGACTGGGCCAGGATGCCTGCAGCAAAAGACAAACAGTGTGCTGGTAAACAGGCTGAGAAATCCAAGACTACAAGCAGACCAGAGACTAAATAAAATTTTAAAAAGTCTGTATAGTAGGTTTGGGAGATTGTGTGACACACAGCATTGTCTCCATCACACTCGAGTTGTTTGTATTTAACTTTTATTGTATTGTGCTAAGATTTTCAAATACCTACTTCTAGGGTGCTATATCCAGGGACATATTTGGTGCATTTTATTTGGTTCCCTATTTTAAAGTGTTAAAAGTGTGAGGATGTTAGTGCTGTAGTATATCTGTAATGTCTTAGGATATTGGCTTTTGAATTTTTATTTTTTTTTTTTCTTCTAACCCATTTTTATCCCTATTTGCCAGTTTCCACCCCAGACACCTTAATACCCAGACACCTCATAACACAACACCTACCAATTTGAGAGAATAAGGACCTTTGAATGACTCTGAAACATTCAGTTAAATGTAATTCAGTTTTGAAAATTTGGACTTGGTGGTAAAATTGTGTTTTGTCTGTAGCAGCTTTGTCTGGACAGTTTAATGTTATCAGATCTATTAAATCAGAGGATTTGGTTTGAGATCCCCCTCAGGAATAGTGTGGTTAAGCCAAGCAACTGAGAACATAGAACTTTTGCTTTGCATTACTTTGCATGAAGCACAAAATTGAATGTGATTAATTGGAAAACGAAGTGCTTTACTCTGAATTGGAAATGCCTTCCCGCAAGTTGGAGTTGTGCAGACTCGCTAACATGCGTAACCTCCTGCTGTTTGGTAATTGTTCTTGCCGCAGTGATTGCCCAAGAAGATGCAAAGCACACGATGGAAAGGCAACAAAACGCGACACTCAAAAGCACTCCACATAGCGTGGCCTTCGGCCTCCTGAGCTCTTTGGCCTAACGGTGGCGAGGTTTGAGCTTATCCGCTTGGAGCCAGGTTTAATTTTCCTTTGAGCAGCGGGCCAACACTAACTGTATTCAATCACGGCTGTTTTCCCCGAATATCACTTTGCAGCCACCGTAGAAGAAACTCTAATGTAATGAAAATACCTGAGGGTTTGGATAACTGGTGACTTCTTTACAGGGTTAAGCGTTACTTCAGGCAACATAAACGAAGCTGGACTGCAGAACACGAAAAAGGGGAAGATTTTGGCCTCCGTCCTGCAACCAAAGAGCTTTTGCTGGCAAGAAAGGGAGTAAGATCCTTATCTATGGATTCAGTTCATCATCCAGATCCAGGAATAGATGGAAATGTTGTATGCATGTGCATTTGAGTAAGTGAGTTTGTGAAAAGAACCAGGAAGGAGTGTATGTGACACAAATTCAGTGTCAGAATGTTTCATAGAATGTATGCAGATGCTTTTTCTGAATTTGAGAAGTTTTGGCCCACATCTTTAGACTCCACTGATATGGTAAATAAGTGGTTTAACCATTTAAACCTTTAAAACCTCTTTTTTTTTTTCCCAGCCTGGAATTTAAAAAGAAAAAAAAAAAAAGCCAACAAGAAGACAAGAGCGATTTTAACTTCTGCCTCATTTAGCGCAAGGGAGAGCATATGAACAGCTGTCGAAAACGTGGAGGGGCCTTAACCCGAGTCGCACAATACTTTCAAACACTCGCTTCTATTGTCTCGGCCTTCTCTCCTCTTCAATCGCACTGCTGTGATGTTGCAGACACATTTTTCTAATGTTTTACACTTCATATAATCCCTTCTGTGGCACGTTGGTGTTGGGGGGCGTGCAGGGATTGATGGCTCTCAGAGTGCTCATGAGGTCAATTTGGCTGAAAGGGCAAGCACTCAATCACTCTGTGTGTGTGTGTGTGTGTGTGTGTGTATATGTATGCGTGTGTGTCTGTGAGAGGGGGGTCAGAGGACACACACTCGGATGCATGCTCACACACACACACACACACACACACACACACAACCTGATCTTAAATGCACTTCTTCTCATTATCGAACTCGTTCCTGTAAACCAGCCATACGTACTCAAAGTGTTATTGACATCTTAATGGTGTTTATATCATGAACGTCATTCTACCTTTCCACCCCAAAAGCACACACAATTACACAGTATCATGCTACCAGAGGCTGAAAAGGTGTCTCCAAGATTTCCTGTATTTATTGTAGGATTTCCAATGGCTCTAGTCTTGCTTACACACTTATACACAATCACACAGGTCTGATCTTGCTGGAAGCACTTCTGGCACCAGCGACTCGCTTCCTGAACGTTTCTGTGATGGAGTAGGAGTGATCTGTGAGCCGTCTGTCTAACGCCAATGTCTATTCACTGCTGCTGGGATCATGGTGTCACTGCAGCAGTACAGATCCCCCCCCCTTTTCTTTCATTGAAGAAAGATTCATAGCAGTGGGCAGGGAAAAAAGTCGGAAGAATATGAGTCTGGCTCAGAGTCGTCTGAGACAGAATGGTTCTGCATTTTGTCAGTGATTGAGGCGGAAAAGAGGAATGCTGTCATGAGTTTGTTTCATGGAGTAGAAATGAGGGTAAAGCAGGAGGCTGGATTTAAAGTTTAAAGTTTGCTTTGTGATTTCAATTGGACATGGTATGTTTATTAAAAAAACAGAAAACAAAAAAAAAAAAACGAAAAGAAAGTCATCTGCCATTTTGTCCACCATTGATATTCCTATTTCCGAGTCCAAGAGAGAAAATTCAGAATTTAGTTACCTTTTTGTTGCCTGGCTACACGATACCGAAGAAAAGCGCGATACGCGGTACGATAATGCTGTAAGTGTGTAAAATCAATTTAAATTTTATATATCTATTTAAATATTGAAAATGATGTAAACATACGTTTCATGTTCTTTTGAGGAAAAGAACGCATTCTCCGCTATCTGCCTCGCCCTAAAACTTTTCGTAACTTTTTAAAGTATTAAAATCATCCCGTTATCTCAAACCATATCACGATATTTCGATCATACTTTACCGTCCTAGTGCCAAGTGTCCCGAAAAGGGATTGATTGGTCAAATGCACTTAATTTCAACATTTCTTTCTCTTTCGCCTCAAATATTCTTTGTCTTTGTGCGCTTGTATGCATATGTGTGTTTACAATCCTGCGTTTTTAGAGTGGGCTAAAATGGGCTTTCTTGTACAAATATACACTTCCACCTCCTAGAGTCGCCTGTCCTCTCGGTCACCCCTCTCACAGCGTCCGCCAGCTGAGGACAGCTACCGTCAGCTCGGCGTAAACACACCCTCACTCGTACCCTCGCACGGAGAAAGAGGTGCATCAGATCTCCTTTTGTTTAGCTCGGTCATCTTTATCCCGGGTTGAGTCGAGTTCACCCTGTGTATGTTTTTAACCTGAGGCGTCATCGTGTTTAGTCTAAGCAGAGTCCGTCTCCACCGAGCGACCTTTCGACCCAGTGCTCGTCATGCTAGATCTCCTTTGTGGCTAGGAAAGGGTTAAACCGAGTCCTTCTGACAGGTACGGCTTCAGAGAGATGCCCAAGTGTTGTCTCACGCATGAACGAGGGATAAGAAAGAGTGTGGGTGTTGTGAGACGAGCTGAGGTGAACCGACGCTGAAAGCACTTTCGCATAGTTTCACCACCTGCCAATCACCTGCCGCTGAGTAAAAAGGACGGGAGAAGATGAGTGCTTACCTGGACACACACACACACACACACACACACACCTCCAGCACTCGAGAATTCTAAGGTTAGAGTTCACATGTCATCACTATTTGAATGTCCTGTCCTATCCATCAGATGATAAGATGTGCATGCACAAATATCACCTGTCCTGGTGTTAAGTGAGGAAAAGAAGCTTTGAATATTATGGGATGGAGAAAATGATAAGGAGAAGGAGATAAGTGTAATGGATGTGACAGGAAGTCTCTCTTTACCTCGTGACAACAGATTTAATTTGCGCACACACACACACACACACACACACACACACAGTCCTTCTTCCATAAGTAAGGAATAAAACCTTTGAGAGTGTGCTGTTATAGGAAAGTAATCAAGGATGGGACGGTGTGGAGAAGCATAGTTACTGATACCATGAGGAAGTCGATTAATTTCCTATAACAGGATGTCCTGAATGTCTTTAATTTAGCAGTTTGTCAACACTAATAATATTTTATTTACTAAAGAACTACACATTTTATCGGTTTATAGTTACTTTTAAAGTTGTTACATTATAGCAGTGTATTATCAGACTTTCCTTCATCTAGCCTTTCTTCTTTTCTCTCTTGGTAAGTTAATAACGCAAGCTTGTCATGTTTCCGAGAAACCGTAAAGCATCAGGTCCTCCATCCTGAAGACTTTTCTGTGTCAGGAAACGTAAAGTTACGGCTTTAAGTGGAGCCTCCTTCCAAAAATGCTAAGTAAACATCTCCTTATAGAAAACTTCACCATAGCAACAGTTTTCTTAATTCCGTTTATACAAGTAGGAACGATATACTATAGAAACGATACCAGATTTAGAACGATCACATTACTGTAAACCATGCAGCTGGAGCTAATGTTGAGCTAATCGACACCTTCTGACCAATCAGATTCGAGGATTCAGGAGCACTGTGGTATAAAATCCACAGTAGCATCCTGTGCCACACTCTACACAAAGTGTGTGTGTGTGGGTGTGGGTGTGTGTGCATGTCAGTACCACACACTGTGTACCATTAGCATCCTCTGACCTCCCACTCGAGGCAGTTTAACTTTTCTCCTTGATTTAGCATTGAATGTAAATACTTGCTGAGGTTTCACCACTCGTTCCTAACAGGCAGCGCGCTTAGTCCAGAATGGATCTGACCTCTGCCCTTAAGGGAACGAGTGTATATTGATTTCTTAAACAGTCTCCGTAAAAAGCTAAGTGCTTCTTTCTAAGGACTGCTGGACTGCTCGTTTCCAGATTTGAGCTTTGTGGGTGGGGTGGATGTGGCTCATGAATTAGCGGAATCTGTTTTTTGTATACGATAGAGTTTCTCAATTTTCTCAAATTATCGGGTGTCACGCGCCACATACCGGGGGGAAAAAATGTATTGTGTTTAGATATTTCGACCCAGTAATGCTGGACTGCAGTTTTCGCTTCCTGATCTCAGAGGAATTTGGATGATTACTAGGATTTTGTTTGATTTTATACAAATACACATGTGAGAAAAGGTATAAACATTAGCTCCGTCCTTAACCTTAACCTTTATTCGAACCTTTGGAACTTTTTACTCAAATTTAGTCAGGCATCTTGTTGTGAATTTGCAGATGTGAGATCATTTCTTGTGCCTGTAATCACCTCAGATTTGGTCACGGCATTAAATAATATGGAGTTTCGTTGGATCTAAACATCTGTTCACCTATGCACTAAAACATGATATTAGAAAATGAGCAGTAATTAAAAGTAAATATTAAATATTCTCATATGCCAGCTGTATAAATGGTGGCTGTACAGTATATAGTCCACTTTGATTTAGGAATATTTTGACGGATATTTTAAACCATGTCTATAGCTGTTCTTTAATACATTTGTAAGTGTACAGTAGTTTTAATTTTGAATTAAACCGAGATTTTTCTGGTTTTAATTCGAACCCTTTAGTTAAGGTATAGCTGATCGTGATTGTTGTATGTAAATTCTTGTTGTTGTAACGTGTGCGTGTTTGTGTAATGGGTGTTTTCAGACTGAGCTGCTGCTGGCGGTGGTGGAGGATGAGAGCAACGTTCAGGAGAACAGACAGGAGATGGCCGAGACTCTGCTCAACGCTCTGAGTGACAGACAGCAGCATAGGCAGACCTGGAGGGACAGGTAGGACACACACACACACACACACACAATGCCCTTTTTATTTGATTTGATTTCATTTTATTGATGTATTTAGCACTACTTAAATAGTTAAGGCACCTAAATGGGTACATGAAATAAATTCAAGAAATACATTAATTTAATTTAATTTAAAAATTATACATATTATTAATTTCCTATTTCCTTTTTACTTATTTCATTTGTTTATTTTATTTTATTTCATTTCACACAAAAGCCTACATACATTGTCAACATTTTTTAACATTACCAGCATCTTTGGCACTGTTTTTTTTTTTTTTTTTCCCCATCAGCCACTAGGTTAGCGCCTGTTTAGTAACTTGGTACCACTAGGACATTGTGGCACTTGGTAGCGGGACTAGCATTACTGTTTCCTGCTGATTGAACACACACACACTACATTACACATTACACAACATGCACTAACAAGTGACTAGTAGCACCTGCACCTTAGTGGTTTAATCAGGTAAGGTGCCACTTCAGGAGGTTTTAAGGTTTTATATTTTTATACTTTTTTCAAGAATAGGTTGTGATTTTTTTTTATTTTTTTTTGTCTTGTCTAAAACCATGAGTTAAAAATTAAGCTACATTTTAAAATGCATCATCATCATCATCATCATCATCATCATCAAGACTTTTATCAGTCATTTCAGTGCATGAGCAGGTTTACCAAACAGCCAGTCGGACAAAAGAGAAAAAAATAATCCAAGCACTTCTTTTATGTTGGATTTCATTCGGTGGAAAATGAACCAGAACTAGAACTTCCAGTACCAGAAAGCAGAAAAGGCTTCAACAGTACAGACAATACTGCAGATGCAGCAAAAAGAAACAGGCTTCCCAAAGGCACATGGATATACACACACACACACACACACACACACACACACACACACACACACACACACACACACACACACTTGTCAGAAGTTATATGTGGTTCCTTAGCACAGATTCAAGCCAAGTGTTTAAGCCAAGTGATTGTACACCAATAGCATGGACACGCACGCACGCACACACGCACGCACACACTGAAATAATAAAGTTGTCTGTATGCTTTAATGGGGATTGATAAAGACCTGACCTCTCATGTCTCAAGGATACATTGTGTGTGTGTGTGTATACAAGAGTGGTGGGCTCCTGAGTGGTCTAAAATTGGAGATAAGTTGTGGAGTGTAAACATCACTGTTATCTGTGTGTGTGTCTTTCTGCGCTATGTGTTATCGGGATGAATGGATACTGTCTGAGTGAGTCTTATCTCTGAGGAAGGAAGTCAGTGGGCTATCAGCGCACATGTGTGTGTGTGTGTGTGTGTATAGGCAGGTATATTTCAGCAAAACAGATGGAGAGGTAGACAGCTCATTTAGCATAAATATGAATGAATTAAATCAGTCATGATTTGATGTGTGTGTGTATGTTGTGCCGTTGCACATTCTTTACGCAGGCGTCAAAAGCTGGATTCCAGGCCTGTGCATTTGTCAAGGCAGTGTCTCCCCCCAACACACACACACACACACACACACACACACACAGACATACACATTTATTTCAGCAGTTGGAGAGATTAGATACGACCGATTTCTCTCCCTCACGCTCCTATGTTCTAATACGTTTGAACTCACCCCCTCTCTCCCTATCACTTCCTGCGCCCCGACCTCCCCTCTCGGCCGTGATAATGGTACCTCCCACATTAGGCCCAGCTCTGTGAAGTACCTGTCAACGGCCAACATTTAAAGGAAAAGAAGCACATGGCCCCGCGCGACGTTAAACACACTCTGATAAGATGGAACTGATGTTATCGGCGACAGGCGGGGTGACACCAGCATGCTTTTAGCAGCGAGTATGGAAAAAAAAACATTTATTCTGACTCAAAAATCACTTCATAATCAGTTTGTGCATCATTTGTCTTGGAAATGTTGCATGCTGCCTGGATGTCGCTTTTACTCACTCGGGTGTTTCAAACCACAATCAGGAGTGGTTGTGGAATGATAGCCTAGGTGTTACAGAACTACAGCTACCCGAAAACCGAATGTGGAGGATTTACCTGTGCTGAAAAAAAAAGCTAGCTAGCCTCCTAGTATAGTAGCCATATTAATACAAGATTGCATAGTTAATCTTTTCAATTTATTCAAGAATTTATAATTTCTTGGAGTTTTTGCCTTGCTTTTTCTGAACAGTAATGCTGTGTTTGACTATAACTCGTAACTCAGGAAGGTGTACTTAACCCCGAGTTCAGCATGTGACGTCAAATCAACATGGCCGGTCACAGCATGAACGGTAAACAGACTAACACGTCTTTACTTTTATGAATAATTTATCTTGTAAAAGCAAGTATTTTTGAATGGCTCAATCAACATACAGGCATAGTTGCTTGTTAAATCTTTAACATTGACTGTACATTTTGAGGAGGTAAATATACCTCACTCATTACAGTCTAGCTTGCTAGATTTTTGCTAACACAACATGAACATGGAGGCGTCCATGTTTTTTTTCACTTTGTAGCTCGAACACACAGAGGTCGGAGGTTTTCGACTTCCCACTTTCAAATTAAATTGAGCGCAGCCTAAGGTTTCAGCGTCAGACAGAGAGTTGCGTTTCTACCAGGGTTGCCAGATTGTGTCTAACGAGTCACTAATAGATATCATTTAGTTTTGATGTATTTTTAATGCTTTGTCATGATATGGCGCCCCATCCAGGATGTATTCCAACCTTGCATCCAGTGTTCCTTGGATAGACCCCAGATCCACTGCAGCTGTGATCAGGATGGAGTGGTTACTGAAGCCATTTTCTAGCTTTTTAAAGTAATTCTGCTTCAAAAAAAAAATCTGAAAAGAAACCTTTCGAATTTAAGGTGCTGTATAAAAACTTTAAGTGGTGCCACGGAGGAACAAACAACTGCCTTTGATGGAACTCTTTTTAATAATATAGTTATGCAGGAGGGTTTCGAAATAGTTACTCCAATCTGGCAACCCTGATAGCTATATAACCAACTCCTCTAATGCATTAACTGCACCTTAACATAAAGAAATACTAATACTTCCATGATGACATGGTATACAGATGTCGAATCAAAATATGAGTTATACGAGGGATTTGTTTTTACTTTTTTTTTTAATAGTGGATGATTACCATGCTCACAGCTAGTGTTCAGGTACCGTGCTCCACTCATCTCCTTACATCTTTAATCAGTAATTCTCTGTCACACATCCTTTATTAAACCGCTTGCTTGCTGATTCATGCTACTTATTTGCCCACTGAAAGCTCTAATTGTTTTCAGAGTTTAGTATGCATAGGATTCAGCTCGTTTGATTACGGCCTCTTTTGTGCCGCTGTGTAATAGCGTTAAAGTTTGGCGCGTTAAAGGCGGGATGATGGATTGCAGGTGGAGGATTCATAAACACAAGCACAACTGATTGATTAAACCTTTCCGAGTTTCTCTGAGAGAGCAGTTGCTCCTGAAACAGCGCTGTAAGTGGTGTGGAGTGCAGGACATGAGAGAGTGAGAGAAAGAGAAAATTATAAATGTGACCAAAGGGGACCTTGTGTTGCTTTATAAGTACTTGGGTTGAACGATGACTTCACTTTAACCACCCTTGTGACCCATCTATTGCCCTAGACTCACTCACTAATGTTGCTCTCTGTGCACAACTCCACTTTCTTAGACACACACACATGTATATATCTTCCCGTACTTAACTCTCTGACACTCTTTTTATTCATTATCCACGGGTAGCCATTACAGGGCCTAGATTTCTGAATTGATTGAAATTTCAACTTTCAGTTTTTCTTTTCTTTGCTCAGAAACCATGGGAGTTGCAAACCTTTTCACTGGACTGTGTATCTTTGTAGATATACAGTACGTTTATATATTATGTGTGTGGTGGCCTGGGAAAGCCCATCGTACACTATATGGCCAAAAGAAGGTGGACACCTGACCATCAGACCCATATGTGAGTCTTCCCCAAAAGGTTGAAACAAGGTTGTAAGCACACAATTGTATAGAATGTCTTTGTAAGCTGTAGAACTACCTTCACTGGAACTGAGGCCCAACCCAAACCTGTTCCAGCATGACAGTAGGGCCTTTTGCACCGCTTTAGTTCCAGAACTAAATTTACAGTACTAAAGTACGGCGTTCAACGGCCGGAGGATGGAGGACGCTGTGATCGGAGTTGTGTTGCACTTCAGCGTCCGTCCATCTATCGCTGTTCTCCATACTTGTGAAATAAGTTGACACTACAGTATGTTTACACTGCGTTTTAAATCATGGCGGGTGAGGGCGTTTTCGTACGCGTTTGGCCAATCAACGTCTACTTACATCACGGATAGTACCAGCTGTGCTGGTTAGACCCTGCTCCGGAGTAGGAGCTAATTTGGTTCTTGAAAAAGGCAGTCTGGTACTAAAATCGCACCCAGTTCCGGAGGTCCGAAAACGCCAAAAAGTGGGTAGTTCCACAATTAATTCAGGCACTATGAAAATGTTCCCACGGTGCAAAAGGCCCTAATGCTGAACTCGAGTGTCCTGCACAGAGTCCTGACCTCAACCACACTGAGCACCTTTGGGATGAACTGGAACACCGACTGCACCCCAGACCTCCTCACCAACAATAGGTGTCTGATCTCACTAATGCTCTTGTGGTTGAATGAGCACAAATCCCCACAGCCACAATCCAAAATCTAGTGGAAAGCCTTCCCAGAATAGGGGGAATGGGACGTTCAGAAATCTTATATAGGAGTGATGGGCAGGTGTGCACAAACTTTTACCCATAAACATTTCACCTAAATGACATGGAAATGCGCTATGGTTTAGTCTTGCCTAGGCGGTCTTCCTGTATAGATCATGTTGGGTATGGAGGCAGTTTAACAAACATTGTGCTAAAAGCAGACAGTCTGTGTAAACATGTCTAAAACCTAATCGCTAAATTTGATTTTCTTACACATGCAATGTCAGGCTTTGATCAAGCTGTTGGAGATCTGCTATGTGCCATAGTGGAAAGGACATAAGTCTGTTAAATGGATAGAAACCATCTGACAAAGTGTCCTTGATGCTCCTGTGCCACAGTCAGAATGAAATCAAAAGAGAATGATTTTAACAGATTTTAGTTGAGGAAAGTCTGTAGTTTTCAGAATGATACATGTATCATTGTAGGAGAAAATATCACTATATCAAAATGTAAAGGTAGATATCAACAAGATGTTTCTTCCAACAGATCTGCCACTTAGTGGATGTTTTTTTCCCCCCGCACTATTCTGTGTAAACTCGTGTGGGAAAATCCCAGGACATTCCCAGCCGTTTCTGAAATACTCAAACCAGCCCGTTTGGCACCTACAACCATGCTATGGTCAAAGCCACTGAGATCGCATTTTACCCCATTCTGATCTTTAATATGGACTTCTGAATATCTGCATCATTTTATGTACTGCGCTTTTGCCACTTGATTGGCTGATTGGATCATTCCATGAATGATTAGATGTACAAGATTACATTTACAAGTGTCTATGTAAATCTTTATTCATTGTCCTTTTATAGATGTAAACAGAAGTAAGAGAAAGACAGACTGTTTTTTAGATGGGAACACACCAGGGGTTAGATATGATAATCCATGGACAGCGTGTCCTACACCTCTCAGACCTGATGTTGTGGAGATAGCTTTGGGCAAAGGCTTCCTCTGCACCCTTTTTTTCACAACTAGACAACCATTCTGGCTTGTCACACCTTCATCCTGCAGTGTATCTGCATGGCTTGACCTTTGTGTGACCCCTGGGGTTCAGGGTGCATTGGCGCGGCCAGGCTAGTGTGTGTGTGTGTGTGTGTGTGTGTGTGTGTTTGGGTGAGAGGGGTGGCGAGCTAGTGCTCCGAACAGCTGTGCTGTTTGTAGGGATGGTGCTAACTGCTGTAGACTTTGTAAGGTCATTAGATGATAATAGAAATGATTACTGAATTACATGGGGGCTTTAGGAGAGGGGAGGGGAGCGCCAGCGGATTTGATAAATGGTCTGTGAAGGTGCCCATCTGGCCTCTCCTCTTTTTCTCTCTTTCTTTCTCTCTTCTCTTGCTTTTTCTTTCTTTCTTTTTTTTCACACATACTTCCATCCTTTGCACATTCTGTGGAAGTGCAAAACAAAAGAAATTGTGAACGATTAACAGAGAAGCAAAGAGAGAGGAGGTGTTCTCTCCTTTTCTCTCTCCCTCTCCCTCTCTCTCTCTCTCTCTTTCTCTCGTGTGTGTGTGTCTGCCTTCGTTAATGTGGCAATGCTTGACTCGTCGCCCTCCATGTCTCAATAGAGCTGCAGGAGAGTGGGTAGCCATTGACCTTCGACCTGGGAAGCAGTTGGAGAGCCAGCACTGCGTAAATCAAGTGCTGCTGAGGTTAACACACACAAACACACACACACACACACACACACACACACACACTCAAAAACTCCTTGTCAGATCCCAGGAAGGAACAGATTTTGCACTTTTGTCCATGCCTCGTTTGACACAAGTCTCTACATATTAATAATATGTTTAATTTATAAAGTGCCTTTCTAAAGCACAAGGACAGTGCATAGGGGTAATGCAAATATCCGTACACAAATATAATACAAATGATACAGAGACAATAGCGGTGCAAAAGTTTGCGCACCCTCAGGACACAATAAAAAAAGACAAAAAAAAAAAAAAAAAGTAATTTATTCCAACAAGACATTTGTTTAGCTTCACATATTTGTTCTTCCATTATTATCTCATTAATTTTAATGTTAAGGCAGGGGTCAAAGCCAAAAAGCAGCAAAACATTCCCTGGTCCTCCTCAGTGCAAATTATTTTACAAACCTGTTCAAACATTAGGCTCATTATTCAAAAGTGTGCAATAATATTTTGTTGGAGATTAAAAAAAATAATAATAATAATCCAGAACACATAAGATCCATGCTGCAAAAAAGTACTCTTAGAAGTTAAAAATATCTTGAATATGAACATTTTATCTAAAATGTCTTATTATGAGATTATTATAAATCACATAGAATATTATTCAGTGTGTTTGTAGATACTTTTACACATCTGGCACTTAAAACCAGCTTATTCTTATTTTAGAATTAGCATGATCAAATTAATTTGCCAATAGAACGAAACTATTTTAACTGCTTGAAATTAGCACAGTGTCTATAAATAGTTTTAATAATCATCGATTTGGTTGATTGCAAACTTATTGAAGGAAACTCTAGATAGATTTGACTATATTCAAGCTATTTTTAGTCCTTTTTTTCAGTGCAAGTTGACATTATTTATAAGACTGCTTCTTTTTTCAGTTATTACGGTTATGATTCGACGTATTAGGATTCAAATTTAATGACCAATAAAGCTGGCTAATAGCTACAAGAATAATAAACTGTGATAGCATTACGCCGCGATTTCCACCACTGTAACAAAAGAAAATAATCACAGACCCAACTTTGAGTAGATACTAATAGTGAAAAACAAACAAACAAGATTTGCATCTTTCTTTCTGAAATTGCTATAAATATTCTCTAATGATATTTTTTAGCCATCCATTACCATTACAGCTCTCTTCATTATTTTTGGAACAGGAGCACAATGCAAATGCGGTAATGGCACAGCTAGCCTAAGTAGCTAATTTTGTGTTTGGTTAAAAAGTCACGCATGGTTGAGACGTTTATAGAATCTTGTTGAAAATATGAAAACTTCAACATTCTGTGTTAATGCAATTAGTAGACTAGTACATGTATAATGTTAATAATGGACATAGACGCAAAAAACGTAACAAGGTAACGAGTTATTTATTTGTTTAATAATGCTAATACTGGTTGGTTAGCATTAGCTCGTTTACATGGGTAAATAAATGGTAAATTATCGAAGGTGCCTTTGGTGAATGAAAACTTAACTGAGTATTTCTGACTACGTAAACACAGTTGTCCTGTTTTTATTTTAAAATTATAGGAAGCAGTATTGCCTGGAGGAACGCAGTATGCTATGAAGTAGTGGTTTGAGTAGTGCTCATCCTGGTGTCTTTAGCTTGGTGGAAATATTGATTTTGTTTACATATAGTCTGCCACAGTCTGTGTTTTTTTTTTTTTTTTTGCTGGGGTTTAGTATGATTAGTATGCACACCGTGTCACTGTGAACCTTTCGAGGAGCTTAATTTAGCATATAGCAACTCTTCAACGTATTAGATCGACATTTCCCGCATGTGCCTGTGTGTCTTCAGCAGCTGCCCTCTTTATTCACCCTCCCTCTCTGACCTCTGACCCCATCCCTGCCTTTGAGCATCCGGACCTCTTTTGTTCTCGTTTCACGGTGTGTCATGACTTCTGACCTCACCTGGGTGGAGAGCTACAGAATTAAAAACACAGTGGGGTGTCATCAAACTCGGAGATGCGTCTCCATGTGTCCGTGTGTCCACGTGCTGCACGTTCTCGGCCTCTGGACATACCCAGCTTTCTATATGCGCTTGAATCAATTGATTTTGTCAACCATGCATGCACGAGAACGGAATGGCAAATCATTAGTAGATGGTAGTTCACACACACATCCTCTCATCCTGTCAAGGAGAAAGGGGGCGTGGTCGAAGCTGTCAGTCTTGTGACATGGCTTTTGTCTCTTCCTATCGGAGTCTTAAAGAGAGTGGACAAAAGGTTCGAAGTCTCCTACGTGTTTGTGCTCAATGAAGACAAACACACACTCGAGTATAGTATAGACTCAGCCGAGCAGATGACAGGTGCTTTAACAGAAATATAACTGCGGAGTATGGACAGAACATGGAGCGAAATCAGTATCAGAGCATTACACTCATTCATTCATTCATTCATTCATTTATTCATTTTCCCAAATCCACTTTGTGTTCATGACATAACATTTAAAAATACTTTGCAATAAGCATATTTGTTAATTAACGTAAAAACATATTTGTTTTTGTTTTGTTCATTAATTAGTTAGTTTGTTAGCTTTAGTTAGTTAGTTTGTTATTTGTTAGTTACCTAGTCAGTTACTTTGTTTTAGTGTTAGATTGTTAGTTTTAGTTAGTTAGTTTGTTATTTGTTAGTTAGTTAGATAGCTATTTATTTATTTGTTTGTTTGTTTGTTTGTTTGTTTGTTTGTTTTAGTGTTAGATTGTTAGTTAGTTTTATTTAGTTTGTTACTTTGTTTGTTTGTTTCTCCACTGGACAAAGTTTCTCCTAATGCTGTTTATTGTTGGAGAAATCTGATTATTATTATTATTATTATTATTATTATTATTATTATTATTATTATTATTATTATTATCATCAAAAACAAGTTATTTATTGTTTTATTAATTTTTTTGGAAAATCCTGTTTTTGAAATTCTCTCGCGTACATTCTCAAGCAGTATTTGCACGTTTCCCGGAGAAACTCGAAGCATAACACTCACAAATCCATAAAATATGTCTACAAATAAAACAAACAAACACATGAAACATAAAAGATGGCTATAAAACATACATTCGAGTTGTTTCTTTAACAATAGCAAATATTTCACCTTTACTCCGACGTCACAAGTTGTTACGTATTTATATATACGTCGTAAAGTAAATGCATCAGTGATTCCGTGTGTAGCTGGACAAACACTGAATTCTTTTTTAAAGTATTTATTTTATTATGTGTATTCAAATGTTGTTACAGATTCAAGCTGTGGTGTTTGTTGAGCGTGTTGCATCTTTTAGTTTGTACGTCAAAGACGTAAAAAAAAAAAAAAATAGAATAGTAAGATAAGCTTTATGCGCCTACATCGTTTTCTAAGCATTAAAAAAAATGTATTTAAAAATAACATCAAAAATACTTTCTAAACTTAAGCCCAATTACAGTGTCACATTCTGTACAGCAGTTGCCATAGAAAAGATAATAACTGTTTACAAAAAATCTATATAAGGCACACTTTGAGGTATACTACATGGACAGCACGCAAACTTGTATATAAAAATGGATAAAAGAAATCACAAATAAATGACATTACTAGCGGAAAATATATAGTGTATATGATTTAATAATATAGTATTTATAATTATGAATATTATTATATTATTAATAATATTATAATTATTATATTTGCTACTGCATTTCTATATGAGGTTCAAATTTTATTTTCCCATTTGTTTGTTATTTATACCGTTTTAATATTTTTCAACTTGTATTCAATAAATCATACTTTGAATTCTTAAATTTTATGTTTTATAGTTTCATTCTTTGTGTATTTTACAAATCTGCTTGTGTGTTTGAAAGGTTCTGCCTTTAGTAATCTCGCATACAGACACAACAGAATGCTCCCTCCCTGCTTCAAAAATAATGGCACCCACTGCTTAACATATTTTGTATTAATTTGTGTTCTCATTGCAGGTCTAGTAGAAAAGAACAAGGTCTGTAACACACACACATACACACACACACACACACACACACACCCTGAGAGGGCTAAACGGTGTGGGGTTGTTGGGTGGGCTGTGTGTTTTTACTTGGCAGTGACAGCACAGAGTTTGTTGGGTGTAACTGACTCACAATACCTCAGGGCACCGAGCTTACAGGCAAACACCTGCGTCTGCCATTTGGTGAGACTAGAGTGTGCGCACACACACACACACACACACACACACACACACACACACACACATACACACATTGTCTCATAGCTACCCGCTATAGCATGTTCGGAGTGTAACAAATCAAAAAGGAGCAGCGTGTGTGTGTTGTGTGTGTGTGTGTGTGTGTGCTGCCTTTCATCATTGCGAGGGCTATAATTAGCATGAAAGTGATGGTTACATTTAAAAAGCTGTAGTATAATTTGTCTGTCTTTATCGAAACAAACAGCAGTCCCACCCCGGTGCTGTCCACGTGAGCGTCTGAGCCGTAAGTGATCCTGATACAGCGAGCCCAGTGTTTAATTATCATCAAAAGTTATGCACAACATGATTTTCAGCTGCCATTCTACCTACGCCCTGTCTCTCTCTCACGCTAATTTAGCTAGCTTTGATTGAGCCGATGTCGGTTTAGCTTTCGCCTAGGCTTATTATAATGGAAACGAAGTGTCCAATTTGTCTGTACATGCGTGTCTGCTCCCTCAGACAAACTAGCAAGTCCAAACCGCACGTATACATCTGCTCTCCCGCCATGGCACGCTGCTGTAACCGACGTGGCATGCTACGTAATGACAGGATGCATCAAGCCCTTTCCCCAGTTTCATGTTTGCTCTCCATTTTGTGGCGAAACCCTAAACGGCGTAGGATGTGATTCAGCACATTGCCTACTCGTGTAAAACACCCCGACTCTGGCCGCACCCCAATAGGCGACAGCAAGAGCGAGTGAGCAAACTAGGGAGAAAGGAATCTTTAAAATAAATAAATAAATAAATCACTTCTGGTTTAATTGCTCGTGGGACTTAATGAAAACAGTTATTTCATAATTATGCTTCTCGCAGTAAGACTTCAGGCCGTTAGCAATTAAGAGAGCCACAAGGTTTTAGGGCCCTGGAATGCCAGGACGAGCTGCCAGGAAGCTTTAATATGGAAACATAGCTGGTGAAAGCTCTAACCAAAGCGACAGACTCGCCTGCCACTCTGGAAAAAAAAAAAAAAAAAGAAATGGTGGATTCCCGAAAGAGGCGAACCCAAGAACACGGGCCACAGACGCAGCAGCAGAGGAAGGATGTGTGAACAAGGATTTGCGGTGTCAGGATTTCTGGTTCTCGCACGAATCCTTTTGCTTGCAGCCTAACGAGGGGAATAAGACGTTAATTTATAGTGCATGTCACTCTTATTGTGGCTTAATTACATTTTTCTCATGTTCTGAGAATGAAAAAGGTTTGCTGATTAGTACAGTTCCAGTATGGATGTTCTGCTCAGATCTGGTCCGTCTTTGTCTTTAGGACTGACTTTTGCACTAATTTATAAACGCTTGAGAGGATTATTGACAACTTAGTATGGTAAATAATTGTATAATCACTTTAATGCTCTTACTGGATTGTTTGACATTGACATTATGGCTGCAAAATATACATTTCCCCCCACATTCCTGATTGTGAACCGTTCATCTTTGGATATTCATCATGATTGTGGATGAAAAAAAAAAATAATTGTGGATAACCCATACCAGTAGAGCGTCATAGTTTGCACATAGGACAAATGTATTTACAATATCAGGCCAATACTGATAGTAATACTGATACCAGTACTGATAGTAATATTAATATTGGTTCAGCTTTACTTCACATATTTAGGTGGCAGTGAAGAAAAACACATGCCGGAGGTTTCTGGAGATTCATGTTAAGTTGCTTTGGCACCCCAAATGGGGCTTATTTTTTAGAAATGGTATTAATATTTATTTGTACAGAGTTTGTATCACTACATCTGTCTCCATTGAAGTGCGTTCATCAGCTATGACAGTAAAATGGCTTCATTCATAGTTCTCTATGGTGTTTGCGTCGGCATTGGCAATTCTTTATTGTGATGAACAGGCCCAAAAAAGTCTGTTTTTAGTCACTCCATGAAGTTACCCACCTATAGATCTCCAACAGCACGCGTCATAAATAAGCCGATCAACAAGCCGTCTCAACAACGTCTACATCTCCAGTCTGTCTTTCAATGGCATTGTGAATTTAATTTAGACATCACATTTCCTATTAAGTGTGTGAGCAGGGAATTATGATGTGATGCTCAACAAAGTATCTGTACAGTCTGTACAGATCTCAGTGACTTAAATAGCCACTGTTTATAACCATGGTGAGCAGAAAAGCATCTCTGGATTGTCGATGCACATACATGTATAACTGTGGGATCTGACAATTAATTGTGTTCAGCTCAAGTAACTGCGATTAGAGACAACTCTGTAATAAACATCACGGGCCTGCTCTGACCCTTAACCAAGGGAGCTCAGGGAGCCCCGGACGCTTGAAACCTGTGCTCTTTCTCAGTCTTTAACACACCTCTAACAGATATTCAGTGTTTATGATTTATGATTTTTAGGACCAAAAATATGGAGCATCTTGAGGACTGGGTTGAAACTCAGTGAAAATTGACAAGTGTTTTTTTAAGTTGTTTGTCCATTACATTTTAAACTTGTGGATGGTGAATATATTTTGCCTGCAGGCTTGGTTTCTGTGTGAACACCACTCTTTTAGGTAGAAGCAGTAGGCCGGGGGGAAAGCAGGGGCCTGGAGTTAATAATAGCCCCAGGCAGGATGTGTGTTTGGTGGGCAGCCTGTTCTACAGATGGGCCTGCGGGGATCGGGATGATGGGACTCTCTCAACTATTCCTTTAAGCAGCTGGCACTTTCTGACCACACCCACGGTCAGGGTTTCCCTCCGGCTCCCTTCTAAAGACCACAAGTTGGTCTATTTTAAGTGAAACTCTTTCTCCAGCTTTGAAGCGTCACACTTTTTCATTAACCCTTTTGTTCTTTTCCTGCTGAGGAATTTTATACTGAAGAGAAGAGATAGGTTGTGGTGTGTGTGTGTGTGTGTGTGTGTGTGAGGAAGTCTCCATCTGTGTGTATGCGTGTACGTATGTGTGTGTGTCTGTGTAATTAGTTTCTCGTACCCTTGACTGTACTGAAGTGACATGTGCGGTAATGATAGTGTTAGCTTTCGCTAATCTGCCACCACATGCACACACACACACGCACACACACAAGCGTGCACCCTTCCCTCTCGGCTGCACACTGTTAATTATATGGAACGCGGGCCTTCATGGCGAGCATATTGTGTGTGGCAGGCCGGCAGCGGGGTTATGAATGATCCTGAAGACGAGGACAGGAGTGCGAGGAGATAGTTATGAAAATTTCATCTGTCTGGCGTGGCGGCTGCAGCTGCTGCTGTCACGAGGAGAAATTACAGCAGGTCAAAGCAGTCAGAGGGAAAGAGGAGCATCGGGATGGCCCTGTCAGTACTCTCTCTCTCACACACTCACACTCACACACACACACACACACACACACACTTGAAACTCAGAGCTGTCTGAGTTTATTATCAAACTTCTACTAGCAGACAGCCGATAGGTAGAGCAGACCTTCAGACCTCACCTCTTGCCGTCATCTGGAACAGTTAACACACTGTACGTTAGGTGTGTGCCTATAAATATTCACTTAGAAAAAAAAAAATCCTCAGTTGTGTAAGCATTTCTGTCATAATTGGTGTGTGATGACACACACACACACAAAAATATTACCTCCTAAACCTCACTGTTGTTCAGTTTTTCCCCCAGATTTCTGCCGTCCCTAATAATCATTCACTCCAGCTGCCTCGCCGTTTAACGAGAACCCGTTTTGCTCCTCTTGCTTCTAGAGATTTCTCTTAGAGCGGCATGTGTTAATTACAGTCCACAAAACTCTGCTCTCAGACAAATGACAAACCCGGCTACAGATGTAGCGTGCAGCGATACAGCTTGCGCTTTCCCTGCTGCAAAGCCGCTCTCGTAAAAAATAGGTCATCAATCCTCCGGCGCTGAATGTCTTTGCTAGGTAATGAGCGTCTTATCAGGCCTGGATTAACCACAATTTCCTTTTTTCCCTTGGAATTAGTGAAGCAGCTGTCGTAGTTTTTACTGCCTTGTGAATTGTGTGTGAATGTTGCAGTAAAAAGAGGCAAATCTATAGGAGCTATTGTAAGTGGACGATACAGCCAGAATGATATATATATATATGTGTGTGTGTGTGTGTGTGTGTGTGTGTGTGTGTGATGCTATAACCAGTAGCATCATGTAAACTGTGATTAAATAAACTAGAGAACAAATCAGTAAATAAAAAGCAAATAAAGAGCAGCACATTCTGAACCGTTTTATTCCTTGTATATCGCAGCAGTTTGTTAATGAATGGCACGTTGTACTTTCTATCCATTTAGAGTTACATTTAATATTGTGCAAAAAAAAAAACAACAAAATTTGTTAATGTTGTCACTTACATCATAGCTATTATAAAGAGTCACTCCCTCACCAGCCTCTCTTTTTTTCTTCTGTTGTAAAAGGTGCTGTTATAGAAAAAAACCTTCTGACCAATCAGATTTGAGAATCGAAAATCTGCAAAATCTTAACAGTTGACAAATTTCGACTAGCATTTGCATTGCTGTACAACTCACTGCTAAATTGCTAATGTACAGATTTCTCTCTGCTTGTCTTTTCCGTTTTCTCTCCATTCTGAGATTTAGATCTTCAGCAAATTGCCTACGGGATGAGCTGAATTCCCTTCTTCCTTTTTCGTCTGTTTTTCTTTCGCCTTTTTTTTTTTTTTTTTTTTTTTTTTTTTTTTTTTTTTTTTTTTTTTTTTTTTTTTTTTTTTTTTTTTTTTTTTTTTTTTTTTTTTTTTTTTTTTTTAAATATCTGCAATATCCACTGTGACTTATTCTCACTCCTTTTACAGTCCACTTATATGCTGGGAAGATCTTTCTTTTTATTTTTATATGCCCTCTCTCCCTCTCTCTCCTGCTCTGTCTCTCTGACACACACACACACACACACACAGGCTCTTTCTTTTTAGTATCATGAAATCACAATGTGATATATTCAGCCCGAGGTGGAACTATCCACTATGCCGTTTGACACGGAGGAGCTGAATTCCTGCTGCACACTGCTATCTAAATAGCCTTTCAAGCTCCAGCGGCCATCACCACACACACACACGCACACACACACATTCTCCCAGCACACAATTTCTGCCTTATCCTACATTTATGAGACTCTAAACTACACTAGCGGGTCCACTAAAGACATCTGACGAATAAAGCCATCAAGCCATCCGGCGCATTAGAGAAGCCTCTCGGCTTTGTTATTGATACTTTACGGGGCGTTTTTACCTTCGCTGGTTTTATTTCTTTCCTTAACTTTTCCTCGAAAGTGAAATGGATTAATCTAATTTGCAGTTGATGGCAGGAATGGGAAAATAAAATGCTGGAGATAATGTGCTGCAGGAAGAAACGAGACATGAGTCACTCGCTCAGGGTGACTGTGTGTGTGCGTGTGTGTGTGCGCGCGCAGTGTGACTTGCTGAGCGTAGGTTCACTTTGCTGCCGTAGCGAAGCTGTCACACTTTCAGCTTTTCTAATGGCAGCTGATTAGGAGAAACACACATGCCGAGCTTATTAACCACCGGGCTGACAGCAGCATTTTGCTACACTGGCAAACTGGCATTAGTGCTTATTATTAGAGAGAGAGAGAGAGAGAGAGAGAGAGAGATGAATTTATACTGAATACCTGGGACATTTCTGGCTTACCTTTTCCAGTCATGTTCAGACTTTGTGTCATTCACACTTGCAGCATTTGAATGGATGTATATTTACCAAGATACACACATTCCCATTCGAGAATATAACAAAGTACAAACAGGTTTCTGGAATGATATTTGTTGAAGTAAATTTGAATTTTAGAAATGCTAATTTCCATGCTTTCTCTTGGAATTGTTTTACAAAATCGTCAAGCTGAATTAAATCCAAATGAATTTCAATGCAGCTTTAGTTTCAAAAAAATAATTAGATATGCAAAATTCGAATTCTACAAAATTCTAACAGTGTTAACAATTTCATAAATTTGTAAATTCATTCATTGATTCATTCATTTGTTCATATTCATTAAGCACTATATCCTGTTCAGGGTCGCAGTGCCTATCCCGGGAACACTGGATGGGAGGTGGGAATACACCCTTCATGGGACGCCAGTGCATTTCAGGACATAACACACTTATTTACTTCTAGGAGCAATTTTGAGTAACCAACCTACGTACCGGGATTTGGAAGGAAACTGGAGAACCTAGAGGAAACCCACACAGAAAGAAAGAGCATAGATTCATTTCAGATTAACTTTTGGAGCTCATTTCTAACTGCCAATTGGCTGGAAATAATGATCGAATTTGTGCTTTTTATCTGAATTTTTAATCTGAATTAGACATATTTTGTGCCACCAGAATTAGAATTTTTTAACTTTTTTTTTTTTTAAAGCTATTTATTTTAAAATTGAATTTCAAACAAAATTCAGCTTTGAAACCATGAGATACAAATTCAGTTTGGCTTAGATTAACTTCAAAACTTGATGTACAATTTCAAAATAAAGCATAAAAGCGGATTCACAAAAATTCTAATTTGAAACACTTTTCAAAGTTTTCTCCGGAATTTCCAGAAATGTTTCGTAGTAAAAGTGTGTCGTGGGATAAATAGTCCTCACGTCATTTCCCGGTAATCTAGCAGCCTCTTGATGATTTCCTGGGACTGCCATTCCAGATTTCAACTCTCACTCTAAACCCCTTCCTGATGAATTCATTTGAAATTCGCACTTAAAAGTGTGTGTGTGAAAGCGGTTCGAGAAACGCCAAGCAATCCTTTTTTATGGATATGCTCTGGTTAAGAGACAAAAGCCATTTTAAGTGAAAGATAGACGAGAAAAAAACAAACCAAGACAAAGCATAGTGTAGGTATGTACATCTATATGTGTGATGATGAATGATAGCGAATACTTGTGCTAATGATGTTGAGTAATAATGACCAATGACTAATGCTAGTCATGTTCAGGTGTGTTCTTCTCCTATAATTATAATTATAAATTATAAAGCAAAGTCTACCTGAGGCATATGAATCTGACACACACATGTTCAGGTTTGAGTGGGTGACTACACCCAAAACTATGCATAACTGCAATTGCGTGGCTTTGACTCAATAAGAATGTGGTTCGTTTTTTATAGTCCTGAGATTGTGATGCTTATATTCTCGCGTTCAGTTTAATTGACTCACCTACGAAACCGTAATTCAAGCTCCGCTTGTCATATCACTGCCGTGGATTGTTTATTGGCGAAGCTTCAGGTTTTCACATGTTAGCTCGCCTACAGACATGACTCAGAATGAAATATCTGTTGCTAGTCTCTGGGGCTGACAATGCTAAAGTCACTCAACAGTCTTTAATTGAGCTATCAGCGCTCACTTTCCCACAGCATGTGTGGGCCTTCTCATGCAAATACATGAAAGCAAGAAACGCGAGCTTGAAATCATATACATGTGTTTACTGTACACTGATGAGTTCAGTGGAACTGCCAAAGCCTCAGGCAGGCAGGGGAAACACACACACACACACACAGAATACAGGCCACGTTGGTGCTCCAATGCCAAACCAGGAACTAGAAGGTTGCTAGCTGGAATGCCATTGATTTGAAGTACCAGCTAACTACGGTTACTTTAGTTACAACTATGTAGCATGTGTTACGGACTGTGTGGATTTTCACGTGGGTTTCGTCCAGGTTCTCAGGTTTCCTCCCTCCTCCCAAAAATACCCTCACTGTCCGTTTGGAAGATCTGCACACCTGCTCATTCATGCAATAATAAAATCATCAGTACATAAAATCATGCAGATACAGGTTCAGTTAATGTTCATATCAAACATCAGAATGAGAATAAAATATGATCTCAGCGACTTTGGTTGTTGGTTGGTACGGGGTTGGTTCGTGTATTTCTGAATCTCCTGGGATTTTCACGCACAACAGTCTCTAGAGTTTACACTCACAGAATGCTGTGAAAAACAACAAAAAGCGATCAGTGAGTGACAGTAACATGACGCACACACTCTAGCTGGCAGCTAACTCAAATAACCACTCTTTGCAATCGTGGTGAACAGAAAAGCATCTCAGAACGATGTCAACAATGTCAAGTATTGCGAAACGGTGTCTCACCGCAGAAGGCCGCATCGGGTTCCACTCCTGTCAGCCAAGAACAGGAATCTGAGGCTGTCGAATATCTTCGTGTGAGCGCAAGTCGTGGCATCTAGATGCCGTCGTTCCTTCAGTCGATATTTTCCTTTTGCTTTGTTAATCATTACTCTTGAAATAGTTAGTACTAGAACAATTTTTCAGAATATGAGTAAATGTCTATGCAGTCCCTAGCTTTCACTTTGTCACTTTTTTGGCCATTTTTGTCCTCACCTGCAGTGAATGTTCTCGAAATCCATCTCTCATTACTGCATACCAGCATTGCCTCCTCACTTCTTTCTGCTTGTGACACCATTATCATGAGTCTTCAAATGCTAAACGTAGTTTGCGGTGAGGCGATCGTGGCTGCTCATCAGTGCAGAGTGGAGGAGTGCAGGCCGAGCCGAGTGTGTATCCGGCGTGATCAGGGTTAAAGTGTGCACTGTGGGACTGTGATAGCTCTAATTGGAGACCAGCAGTATATGATAATAGCAGCGTAACATCGCCTCATTACCAGCTCCTGCAGCTTGATTAAAACATTTGGGTTTTTTGAGAATGGTTCTGGCCTGAGGGTGTGTGTGTGTGTGTGTGTGTGTGTGTGTGTGTGTGTGTGTGTATCAGCTACCCTGAACAGCTCATTACTGGATGACTCCAGCACCTCACTCGCCCCTCGCTTTAATCAGCACAAAACCATTTTAACATCGTTTTTTCCTCGAGCTGTTGTACCTGGACAGAGGCGTTTTCTCCTTTACTAGAGCTCAATTATCTACCGAAATGGCTGATGTAAGCACAGTGTTCTCCCGCCATTTTATACCTAACTTAAGAACAATAGAGAACCGACTAAAGCTCAGGTAACAAGGGACTTCTCTTCTGTTAGTCATTGCAGTATTTGTGAGGTGTTTGTTGTCGGGTTGCACAAAGAGTCAGCGCACGGCTGCTTTATCCACCACTCATCACATCTCAGTGGTTAGTGGATGGATGAGCTGAAAGAACACCTTCCAGAGCCGGTCATGAGGAAGGCCAGCTGATGTTTAATCAAGACGACGACTTCTGTTTCTTTTTCTTCACAACATCTGTGGAAGCTTTGATTGGCTCCATCTTTTTTCCCACCTCAGTTTAAATATGAATTTTAATCATTTTTTCTTCTTCTTCTTCTTCTTCTTCTTCATCATCATCTGCTTCTTTCATTCATTCATTTCATCATTTCATCAACTTCTTCTTTTCTTCTTCTTCTTCCTCTCATTCTTCCTCCTCTTCCTCTTTTAATGCTTCTTAATTTCTTTGCATTGCTCTTTATATCAGAAAATTAATTTGTAGCTTTTGTTGTTGTGGTTTCTTCTTCTGTTTCTTCTTCTTCTCCATCATCATCATCATCATCATCTGCTTCTTTTTGATCATCTTCTTCTTCTTCTTCTTCTTCTTCTTCTTCTTCTTCTGCTTCTTTTTCATCTTCTTTTTCATCTTTTTCATCATCATCATCATCATCATCTTTTCGTCTTATTATTTGTTTTTGCACTGCAGTTTACCAAGAATAATTTATAGCTTCTGTTGTTTATCTTCTTTTTTTTTCTGCAGTTTAAAATATCAGCTTTTGTTTCGTTGTGCATGTTTTGTTCTAAATCCTTTGCACTGTAGTTTAATAAAGCAAATTAATTTCTGACTTTTTTTTTTGCTTCTTCTTTTTCTTCTTGTAACTTTGTCTTGACCATGTTGTCATGATATCTGTCGTGTTAGTCTAGACCTCTTTGCATTAATGCTTTGCATTAATTTTGAGCCCTATTTGCACGTTTATCTTTAAGCAGGTCTTGTAAGCGGTTAATCGGGCAGGAAAACGTCACATTGCGACGCACTGTGCGCTGGTCTGGTTTAAATTGCAGGCAGACGACGCCGGTGTGAGGGGGGTCTCTGCACTTTTATAAGACACTTAGAGAGCAGATCCCAGACACGGCGCGGTGGATCCTGTGCGGTAAATGGCATTTATTCAGCCGGTTAGTCTGGGAAAACATATGGTGCCATTTGGAGCCGCAGACTGCAGCATGCTGTTCTTCTTTAATTAAAGAACTGCAGCTAGTGTGGGCCGCCGTTAACACTCTGTCAACCAGCGAGTACCACACTGACTGAGAGGTGACACACATGCACATAAACACATTTAAACACACACTCAGACACACAGACACTCGCACAGAGACACGTGCACATACCCGCGTACACTCGGCAGGACATAAACGCACAAAAACACAAACACACATACACTTACAAACATTTACTCTATGATCGTTTCCCAGAAACATTGGTTAGTTGATTATAATTGGAGCCACTATCCTATAATTTGAGTGTTTGTATATTTACTGTGTGTTCTCTCTGTTTCGCTTTTGGTCCCTGCTTAAGTGTGTGTGTATATGTGTGTGTATGTGTCTTTGTGTGTGTGTGAGCATGTGATAGCAGGTGCAGCGCGTCTGTAAGTTGGCATGATGTTCAGTCTCTTAGCTGGGATGCAGGCCAAAGATATTTTGGCAATTTGAAAGTTATGATTAAGATATCCAGTCCCCATTCATAAATATTGGCACTTTCAGATGTGTCCATGGTGCGGGGGCTTAGTGGTTAGCACGTTTGCCTCGCTCCCCCAGGGTTGGGGGTTCACTTCCCACCTCTGCCCTGTGTGCGCGGAGTTTGCACGTTCTCCCCATGCTTCGGTTCGGGGGTTTCCTCCAGGTACTCTGGTTTCCTCCCACCAGTCCAAAGACATGCATTGTAGGCTGGTTGGCATATTTAATTTGTCCATAGTGTGTGAATGGGCGTGTGATTGTGTGTGCGATTGTGCTCTGTGATGGATTGGCATCGTGTCCAGGGTGTCCCCTGCCTTGTGCCTGGGATAGGCTCCAGGTTTCCCCTGCGACCCCGTGTAGGATAAGTGGTACAGAAAATGGATGGAGAGAATTCAGATAACATATTCAGAGAATTCAGAAGCGTTATGGTAAATTAGGACTTATAGGCAGTATAAACCTCATAAACCACTGGGTACACGTAGCTTCATGCTGGCCTGGTTTGTTTATAACAGTTTTATAACACTCTTTATTACACCTTTATTAAGTACCTTAATAAAATATACGGTGGGAGTCAGAACAGTAAACTTTCTTGGTTGGATTTTCTGGACTGAATCACTTTTTTTTTTTTTTTTTTAACCACTGTAATTCCCGAGCACAGGTGGCCTCGACTTTTTAGTTCAGAAGTCCAAAGTGCTTGGCCCATCGTTTGCTTCAATAGTTTCTTGTCCTGGCACAAAACGTTTGGCTCATAAAGTGTGTTATTAGGAAGGTGTGCAGGACTCATGCTGAGGAAAGCTGGATTGGTTTAGTTGAAACGCAGGGCTAAAAACAGGCTTTCTGTCAGGAACACACTGTGTATAGACAGAAATTCAGTCTCCAGATGATAGGGTCTCGTACAGAAGGATCTCTGAGAGCCCTTTTAGTAGAAAAACGGTTCGAGAAGTGATTAACTAAGTGATTAGCATTAACTAAGTGATTAGCATTAACTAAGGAGCACTCAGAAGTTGGTTATTTTCCAGTCTTTCATTCCTCTTATAATGCAGGAATTTGCAAATGAAGACATTTATTCATGTTCTTATTTATTTATTTATTAAAGAACGTCGTCATACATTTTTTTGAGTTTACGCGATACCACTTTTTCCTTTTCCAATAACAATACCGATACTGATACCTTTAGTATCAGCCGATATTGATGCCGATATTGATTGATTTTTTTTGCTTTAAAAAGATTTAAGATTGAAAAATTTTTTTTGGAAATACTTCACATAAAAATTACGGGAAAAATACATAGCTAAAAACAAACAAACAAAAATTCTTTAAAGTTAAATGCTAAATATAAAATTAAAAAATAATATTAAAAAAAATCTACATATAAAAGTATAAATGTAATTAAAAACCAATCTCAGCATAAAATACTATCATGTCTCTTTATATGAAAACATTTCCAGTTCCCAAAAAAAAAAAAAAAAAAAAAAACCAATTCCAATATTTTACATTCGTTGCTGGATCAGATTGAATTCTTTTTTCTCTGTTATCCGATCCACCATTTTGTGCTGATATTGGACTGACGCTGATCCTTGGTATCAGATCGGTGCCATCTCCAGTTTAATGTTCTGAAACAAGTTAGTACCTGTTATCACTACTCTTATAGCAGCTATAAACAGTCCTTCTCTCACAAACAAACAAACAAACAAACTTCAGCTTGTTACTGAGAAACCACAAAATGCAAATATCTCTATCCTGAAAACTTTCCTGTGGTGAAAAACGTAAACTTACAGCTTTACAAAGCACTGACACTGGAGACTCCTTCCATAAATGTTAAACATCTCCTTACAGAAAACTGTCCCTGTTGATTATTGTTTCTAGAGAAATCATAACGTACTAAAAGAGCGCATTAATATAAATCTGGGATTTGTATTGCAGCTGGAACTACTGTCAGAGCTGCTGCTATGCAATCAATCAACACTTTCTGACCAACCAGAATGCAGAATTCATCATGGCTGTTGTATTTCAAGGAGAAAATGCAAAAGTAGCTATTTTTAAACAGGCTAAACTAATATACGTGCCTTAAACAGGTTCCAGCGCTCAGATCTATATAATTTCTCTTTCCCATTAAGTGAATACAGACGTGCTCATGATGAAACAAATATTTTTTCTTTGGTCAAAGCATGACTCGAACATGATTAGATTATTTTAAGAGCTTTAAAGGTCTCTTTCTTTGTGGGAGATGTTTTTAGTCACGGCCGTTCCCGGGCCGAGGTCTTAAACTCTGTGTACGTTACGACGGACGTTTGTTGGCCTTTGTTTTTACCGCTTTACGATGCTATGTTTGGTTTTCTGCCAATTCTAATTTAGCCAAGTTTAATGACAAGAATAAGGTCTGGCGTTATTTTCTTTCCTGCAAAGTGGAAAAAAAATAAGTGGAAATGGATGGTCTCTTTTTTTCTCCGAAAGCACATTTTCGATCCTGTACACAAACGTCAGACATTTTCTTATTATCTCTTATTAAAGTCACCTCTGGGTCTGAGTATCTAATTTTGCTCTCTAACCTGCTTTCTTCAAATACCAATTTGACCTTCCCTTTTATTATCTTTTTTCCCCCCTTATCCTTATTTCTGAAAAGAATAAAGGTATTAATCTTTTATGTTTTGGAAAAAATCAGATGAGTGCTTTTTTTTTTGCAGGACCTCCTACACGCCTCAGATAGGTCTGCTGGCGTGGAGAGACACGAAATTGCCGAGTAAATCAATACTTCGCCGTGATGTTAAGGGATCCGCTTTCAAAGGGCAGCGCTGAAATTTGTACGCCTGTGCACTTTTTTTTTTTTTAAATCTCTTTTCCATTTCATTCCAATTTCACTTGTTACCGTAGTTGCTGTTGTTTGTATGTTATTTTAGCTTCTTTCCCAAGTAGCAATTTGCAATTTGGATCAAAATACAATTAAAGGCACATCTGGATCCAATGGGACTAACGCTAGCCAGATGGGTGTCCGTATTGAAGCCCTACCTCGACCGTGGCAGGCCTGGGCCTCAGAAATGTAAATCAGTAAAGTGGAACTCTACCAGCTTAAACCCTGAGATGTGTAAACTTCATCGTTTACTTAACCCAGCTCCTGAAGGCATCATATGAGGACACACCAAATGCACACAGATGTCTTTCTTACACATTTGTGTCATTTGCTTATCGTGGAATCTTTCATAAATCCATATCGAGCTATTATGTACTCCATAGTGACCCTGCACGCAAACATAAACACGCTTTTACATGTGCGTGCACACTAAGGCTGTAACACACCGCCGCTGTCTGTATCTGTATATGTGCTATGAATGAACAAGTTGTAGTTTTTCCCCATTTCCCCCCCCAAGTAGTTTTTTTTTTTGTAGTTTTTCCCCATTCCCACCCACCAGCCAGCTCTCCCCTGTGATATGACAGATGTGAAGATATATGATATGATATAACATATGGCACTCCCCTATCTAAAGCCAGCCGACATCTTTTCAAACTGCTGTGTCACAGGATGGTGTAACACACTCAGAGGAAAGCGCTATCTGTCATCTTCTGCGTAACTGAGCTCACAGACATCCACGATTGGTTAGTGTCGCAGTGATTGACAGGAGAGAGAGAGTACGCCATCCCTCCCACCCTGACAGCACGGCCAATTTTGCTCTCTCCTAGACTCCTGTGGATGGCTGTGGCGTTGTCGGGATTCAAACTCGCGATCTGTTGAGTGGTAGATGTGCTGGGAAGTGACAGGAGGACATTTTAAAGAGGAAATGTTAACCTGAATTGCACAAGTGCCACACAAAGCTAGCACCAGCACATCGCGGCACAGAGAGTCGAGCAGGCCCGAGATTGCTCGGGAACGATGGCACCAAACATCGCGAACACAAAGTTAAGGAACAGGCACACAGTTGCAAAATCCATAGCTAGCGAACACACAGGAATGCAGACTCACATCATGAAAGATCAATTCAAGGGGAAATTCCTTTGTTTAATATTGGGTCTGGAGCTCCGTCCACAACTATTAACCAGACAAATTTGACCAAAAAAAAAAGAATATTCGTATATGTCTTTTTAGGGCCTGTTATCTGTTCAATTTATTTGTACATCCCTAGAGCACACACACATGCAGGCCATCGTTCTGAAATAATGGTATGAGAAGAATCCTCAAGGTTCATTACTTGGATCATTTTACCTATAAGAAAAAATGACATACATGTGACCCAAATTCTTATTTTTAATACTGAAAGGTCTAAATATGGACTCTACACCCACCTTTACTACTTCTAAAGCTTGATCTACTTCTAAAGCTTAATCTTCAGATCTTTTTGAGCTTCCCTATAAGTCCAGCACTCTCTCTTCACCTTTACCTAACGTAAGCTACCCTAAAGACGACGAGACAGGTCAGGCATTTAGATTTGATATGAAGAATAAACCCAGTCTTCTGTGGTTTTACTGCATTTACTCGAATTGGCTCCTGACTCCAGGCGTCTCGGAGATTGCGGTGCGTCCCGACAAAGTGCGTGTATGGATCGTTGAAAGAGAAAGATGGAAACAATTGGCCTTTTATCAGGGAGATAACAAGATAATTCCTACGATGTTAAACAGGTAGCCCTGAAGCCATAGTGTGCCATTAGTGACGAGCGTGTCATGGATTGGGAGGGGATTTGAATAAGTACCTGCTCGGCTATTGTTTACTTTGTGAGAACCCTGCAAGACTGAAGACACACAGTCGCCTCGTGTTACCTGCTGTCTGTCAAGTGATTGATCACTCTGTGGAAAGGCGGATGGTCCTGGACTGCGTTGAAGCACATATGCTCACTGAAATATGCTTCTCTCACTCTGTCTCCATGTCTCATACAAGTACAAACACTTCTTGACACCCTTTATTACCCAGAAACAAGCCCCGGAGGTTGAGGCCAAAACATTGCGAATATAGGAAAATTGAGCCGCTTTGAAGTGGAGTGTTTTTGATAACTACTTGGTATGCTTCCTGAAGGATAACCTGTAGGCTTGGCTTCCTCAAAACCTTAATCCCTTTGATTAGGTGCCAGACCAGATAGCTTTCTTTCTCTCTTTCTTTATCTCTCTTTCTCTCTTTTAGGCTCTCTCGTTTTCTCTGCCTTCCTCTCTGAAGGCCTTGCCTGCTTACACCTCCTCATCTCCGCTTTGAAAGCACTTCTCTCTCAACTCTTGGTGTGTACACTCAGACCTAGTTAAGACAATCAAAACCCTCTTTAGAAGTTTTTTTTTTTTTTTTTCCTGCTGATAACGAGCAGAGCACAGCAGACCTCCGCACTGTAAGCCTCTCATTCCTGTTCGGGGTCACGCCGGCCTTGTGCTCTCATTTACTCATTTACTCCTTGCTGATTTTTTGGGATGACTCATCGCTTGGCCATGTGTGTGTGTTTCTGTGTGTTTACCTCTGCCTGGCATCACCAGCATCACCTTTGCCAGGCCGGCTTACCCTAGCTCAACCAGAGGTCTCATTGGCACAGTAGGGTCATAATGATGATGCCAGAGGATCCAGGATAAGGCCTCCAGTTCGGTTAGATCTGGCCTGGAAGCTTCTAGAAAGAGCAGGGCACAGATCCCGGGCCAGCCGTAACCTTGCACCAGACTTGCAGAAACAGCAAACAGCCATCGGGTTACTTAATCACCTCTAATAGCCATCGGCTTTGCTGCTTGAGCTGCTTGCCCCTGACAAACACACACACATGCAAAGACACACCAGTCAAAGTCTGCTAAAGCTGCTCTGGTCCGGTTCAGTGCCAGAACAAACACCAAACTTCTGCACACACCATGGGCCAAGCACCAGACCCGAACTTCATGAAGTTATTATTATTAGTAGTAGTAGTAGCAGTAGTAGTAGTAGTAATATTAATAATAGTATTAGCAGTATATATAGTACTGTTAGTATATTATTATTGTTATTGTTGTTATTGTTGTTATTAATAATAAAAATTTATTTTTTTGTCCCAACACCATGGGCCATGTGGTTTACACAGCGTTTATTATTATACAAATAAAAGCTATATAAATTATTTAAAAAAAAAAAAATCCCCAATGAGTAGTGGAAAAAGTGATTATTTATTTGTTTATTTACTTACATACTTCATTACTTATTTTACTAATTAGTTATTTAAAATAGTTATTTATCCACATTTTACAGCTCTCCTTTGCTGAACGCTTTCTCTCACTCTCTTGGTTCTGTTACTCAGGAGCTTCCACTTCACTTTTATATCCACAAAATTCCCACAATCTCACACCAGCCAGCTCTTAATTCGACCTGTTTGTATATAACCCTTGATTTTCCAATCCTTGCTGACAGCTTGTGCCAAAGATTGCTTTATTGAATTTTAACAATAAAGGAAAAAACCCCATGCCAGTATCTGCCAGATTCATTTTTATTTAATTGCTTTTATGGAATATGTCATAACAGACTTCGGTAACGTACCCAGCGTACGCTTTGGCCTTTAAAAAAGCCACAAATTTGAGAATGGGCTCACATTTTTTTTTATAATCACTCTCTCCATCAGCTATTTGCCAGGTTGTAAGGAAAGAGTGTCTGGCATTTTTTTTTTTTAATGAGAGAAAGAGAATGAAGCGTTTGTGTCATTGCTTTACATTTTTGCCCGTATCTTCCAAAAGCATCAGATTTAGCGATAGAAATGTAAATCTATGGACCTTTTAACTCATGTTGGTACATTATCTTTTGTTATTTCTTATGAATCCTACCCAAAGATGTTCTCTCTAGATGGCTTTAGCTTGTGTTTTTGCTTTAACCCAAACCAGGGATATGGTGTCTCGAGTTACCGTGCCTTCATGCACATTGAAAACAGTATAAGAGATCGCAGCTGGGCCTAAACCGTGGGCCTAAACCGTGGGCCTAAACTGTGTGCCTTGTTTTGGCCGTGTCTTTGCAAAAGGCAGCAAAACAAAAGGCAGCTGAACCGAAAAATCACGCTCGATGCATTCGGGAGGTATGAGACTATTAACGCTGCCTCGAATCTTCAATCTCGTCTCAAGGGAGGGTCAATAAGTCCAGAATTCTTGTAACAAAGTGAAAAAAAAATGGCTGTGGCCTCGGGGAACGAATATCAACCTGTCATGTTGTCGAAGTTTCAGCACGGTTACTGAGGTCACCATGCACAAGTGTGTGCACACATATGCATTAGGCATTAAGCACTTATGGGTATACCTCAAGGTTCTCTACTGGGACCTTTTTTTTTATTTTATATATGTATATATACACACACTCATGATATGAATATGAATCAAGCAACTGTTTTTAAGTGCAAGAGGTTTACAAATGTGAACTACCAAGCAAAAAAAACAGCTTTTCCCAGACTAGGGTCAAACTCTGCGTAGTGAAATGCCAATTTTAATACTATACACTATACTGAAAAACAGGGCTGCATTGATACCATTTATTTAAGGCTGAGTACAAGTTTTTGTGGTTTAAATTGTGAAAAGCACATACATGCATGGCTACTAACTTCTACTACTAACGTTAGCAAGTTGATTTTAAATGCAGTGCTTTAGCTATCTGCTTCAGTATCCTTGGATCGAGTACGGTTTTGTTTCAACTCGGAAAGGTTAATAATTTTTTTCTGTTTCATTGCGTCAGAACTCTTCATTGTCAATGAGCCATAGTAGCTGATCATCAAGAATAACATACTGGCTAAGGGCTGCCAAGCTGCCGCTGTTGGGCCATTGAGCAGGGCCCATAACCATATCTGCTGTATCATGGCTGACCCCGCGCTCTGACCCTGCGCTCTAACCCCAGCTTCCTAACGCGCTTGGATATGTGAAAAATTAAAAGGCAGTGGTGGGTTACTGATCAGAAGGTCGGGGGCTCAAGCCTCAGCTAAGCTGCCAAGCTTAGCAAGCACTGCCAAGCCGCCACTTTTAGGCCCTTGAGCAAGGCCCTTAACACTCTCTGCTCCAGGGGCGCCGTTTCATGCCTGACCCTGCGCTCTGACCCCAGCTTCCTAACAAGATGGGATATATGAAGAAAAGAACTTCACTGTGTTGTTATGTATATGTGACTAATAAAGGCTTCTTCTGAGTAAAGAACTCATCGTGCTAAGTTTTAGGTTTAAGATGTTTAATTGGCTTACTTGTATTGCCGGAAGATGCTGTAGTTCTTCTTCTTGATATTTTCAACTTGCAGTCGTTATGCCCTGTTATCGTTACTTGTGAAATAAGTCTGAATTGCTGTTGTTTCTTGTGATTAGTGTGACAGTCTACACAAGGCTTACCTTGGTATTGTATGTTGTACTATGCATCGAGTGTGCGTAAATGATCACGGTATCGGAATACCAGTATCTTTGTCAGTGTATCCCTTTAAATGTGTATGTGTGTGTATGTATGTATATATATATATATATATATATATATATATATATATATATATATATATATATATATATATATATATATATATATATATATATATATATATATATGTATATATATGTGTGTGTGTGTGTGTGTGTGTCTTGTTGATAGAAGGGCTTGGAGGTGTGGATAAGCATGTGTCATAGCCTTTAATGGTCTCTTATGCTGCAGTCCCACCCTGTGCTAGTGTAGCTTAGGACTAAAGCTAAAGCCTTGCCCCTAGCAGCCTGAGAGCTCAGCGAGCTCTGATAGCCATGACCGGATTTACGAAGGCCGCCCAAACCAGGCCGTGCTGTGATTGCTTTGAATTTTTTGAAGGCATCTTGCAAAGCTTGTTGATGGAAGCAACGCCCAAGCAGCTTTATGCAACTGTGCGAGTGCGTGTCTCGCGGGTGTTCGGGAAAAGAGTCAAGCTAATTGCCGTGTACATGAGAGAAGCAGAGTAACCTGGAGCCATGCTAATATGGCTAAGTTGCTGTAATCTCTGCGACTTCTGATGAAACTTTCTAACAGTGAGCAGACCTGTTCTGTAACGGTGAAATGTTTGTCAGTAGTGACCCAGTGATCCCTGTTAATCATCTAAATGAGTTTTTGCTCGGTCATATTTCGTTTGTGCGTGTGGATACCTACATTTATCATGCGTGTGCGTTCCTGGTTTTCACCTTGTCTCACCTCGTCTTTCATAAAACAATCCCGAACATGAGCGGAAACAAATTGCAGTAGCATTGCTCGAGCATTTTCTGGGTTGAGTAAGCCAGAGATGAGATAAGGCAGCTGGGCCTGACTCAATCCACCCTTCCCTCAAGGCCTGTCAGGAGAAGGGTGGGGGGATTGGGGGAGTCAGAGTTTAGCCACAAATCAAGACCTGTGAGTGAAAGATTTTGACTTTTTCATATTGCATTTATCTTCCTGCTGTACTCTACATTATGATGTGTCATGATGTGTAAATATGAAACGCTGCCTCGGTTTGTATGTGTCGGTTTGAGAGAGAGAGAAAAATTTAAGCAGGTTTTAGCAGGACTCAAACTTGATAGCTCCTTCCTGTGAAATGTAAATCTGTGCCAACCAAAGCGCTCATAATACGCTCTGGGCTAAGAGTGTAACACAATGCCGCTATCTGTATCTGTTTAGTGTTCCAAATATCTGTATTTGTATTCGGATTTATACCCAAAGTGGGTGTGGCCTGAACCGGAAAGGGGTTTTCTTTTCTTTGCTTCTTGTTTTTTTGTTTGTTTTTCCCTGGAAAAACTGGAAAACACTGGGGGGAAAACGTCAGCACTAATAGTAAAACGTCTAGCCCTAACAGTTCCTCATCCTCAGCTACATCACTCGAGTTCATAAGTGGTCTCAACTAGAGATATACACGGGACGGGTTTTCACTCCAGCTTGCACTGTTATCATTTTTGTTTCTACTTTGTTCCTTAATTTAGTTGTTTCTACTGTTAAATATAAACTAACAAACAAAGTAGCATAATTTAAACCAACGCAACCCTGACCAGGCGGTTACTAAGGATGAATGAATGCTGTAAATGCATCATGCAGCACCAACAAATGTTAATTTGTCCCATGAAATTGTCCCGTGAATTTCATATCTAACTTTTTTGTTGCGTCCTGCAGGATCTCAGTCCTGATCCAGACCTCTAAACTTAACCAGATGCCTATCAAACTTTCTTGCAAAATTTCTTTAAAAAAACCCCAAATATTGTTCCTTCTATCTGTATTTGTATCCATTTAGAACATACTATTTGTTCATTCTGAGTAACATATGTGTTTAACGTGTGTAACGAGTGGAATGGAGGCCAGGGTAGTGTGTGTATATACACCCCTTGCACACGCACTCATCTGTCTGGAGCTGAAATTGAGAAACACACACTCACACACTGTTATAAATGGATGTATGTCTCGGTTTATTTTCAATTGCAGTTAACAATTTTTCATGGTTGTGTCACTCTCTCTCTTTTTTTCTTTTCTTTTCTTTTTTTTGTGAATTAATCTGCCAGTGGCTCACGGGTCTGGCGGTCTTTCATTTTTTTTTTTTTTTTTTTTTTTTTTTTTTTTTTTTTTTTTTTTTTTTTTTTTTTTTTTTTTTTTTTTTTTTTTTTTTTTTTTTTTTTTTTTTTTTTTTTTTTTTTTTTTTTTTTTTTTTTTTTTTTTTTTTTTTTTTTTTTTTTTTTTTTTTTTTTTTCTTAGGAAAAGCTTGCTCTTATAGTCAAATGGGGTTCTGTGCTTCTCCAAACACGGCAGGCATTAGACTCGGCTCCGGTTACAGAGCTGCCTTTTAATGAGAGACCGAATCAAAGAAAGGAAAAAATGAAGATAACTGTGCCTGCATGAAATGCAACGTGCGGTTTAGCTGCTCACGCTCACGCTCACGTCTCTCTCTCTCTCTCTCTCTCTCTTTCAGAAGTGCATTTAATCTTCAGTGAATGCACGGTTGTCATAGAGTTGAATCAGAAGTATAATATTAACAGAATGAAGGCCAGCCTCTTGAATTCGTGTTGGGTATTTTTTTCCACGTATCCCAATTTGGAAATATTACGTTCAGCTTCTTTTTGGAAATATTGCATTGGCACATCATGTGGCCTTTGGATCAACTGTTAACTGTTTGGCTGGAGGATTCGGATCTCCTTACTGCCGGTTGTACAATATCTACGGCTGTACTCTTTCTGTTCCTTTTCTAAATGAGACCTAGTGTCGTACATCAGAGTCTTAGAAAGACTCAAACAGACAACAACAAAAACCTCCTTCTTTTTCTCTCTTTTCGCCACGTCACAAAATTGTGCTCCATTTGTCTGTTTAAAAAGTTTACAAGAGGTTACAAGTTTGTTAGAACGCACGCAGGTCTTTACCCTGGTCTTCAGGGCGCACTTTTAAAAAAAAACGTAATTCTAGATAACGCAGCTGTCGATATATAGTGTACCAAAATGTTCTTCGTTCTTTTTTTTTTTTTTCTTCTGTACACACCAGCAATTTACGACTAAAAGAATATTTTCATAAATTTTTATATCTTTTTTTTAATATGCTTATATTTTATTGCATATGTTGTTTTTGTATTTTATATGTATTTATATTTGGAAAAAAATATATTTGATGTATTTTATTTGATATAATTTTATTTCAAAAAATGGCGAATGAAAAAATGACAATAACTGGATGACACAGATTAGCAACTTGATCGCGATTCCATTAAAATTCTGCTCACTAAAGCATCTCATTCCATTTTTTTTTTTTTTTTTTTTTTTTTTTTTTTTTTTTTTTTTTTTTTTTTTTTTTTTTTTTTTTTTTTTTTTTTTTTTTTTTTTTTTTTTTTTTTTTTTTTACATTTTATTTTATTTTTTTTTCTTGAAATTCGATAATTGTTTATGACACTGATGTTGGGAAAGCTTAGGTCAAAAATTCCACTTTGAGTTTCTTTTAAATTTGTGTGTACTGCAGACCCTGACAACAATCCTGCAGTTGTAGCACACGCACACGCACACACCCACACCCACCCACACACACACACACACACACACACACAGAAATACAGAGCTGGTGTCTCATGCAGAGCTCATCATGCCCCTTTCCTGATTAACGCAGATGCTCGGGTTCCTGTAGATGCTCCTGATTTTTTTTTTCCTAGCTTGAACACATTCTGCATTTCTCTTTGTGTTTATAGTTAGAGGATGAAAAGATGACAGGTGTGCCTTTTCCTTCTAAAGTAAGCGATTGTAGAGCGGTTTATACATCCACTTCCTGTCGGGATGATTATTGGATGTGTTGAATCAGATTTGAAACATTCGCCACCACAGGCTTTTTGGAATATAAAAGACATGCTCTTGCTCCTTGGGGTTGGTGTTAGTGACGAACACACACACACACACACACACACACACACACACACACACACTTCTCCTAGATGCTACGGAGTTGTCATATAGTGCTCATTATCTTCATGTTATTAGATAGCGCTTTATTGGCTGCCATAGCTGTCAGGAAAAAGTGCCCATGGATCTCTGACAAACAGGATCTATCAGTCCTCATTACTGAAAAACACACACACATACACACACACACACGCACACACACACACACGCACTTATCAGTTGGAAGGTTAGTTTATTGGCAACTAGCATAAGGAAAAGGGCTCATCTTATTCTAATAGGAGGCTGTAATGACAGATCAACGTGCTACCATTCCACATCGTCTACAGGCACACACTTGCACGCACACACACACACACACACACACACACACACACACACACACACACACACACACACACACAGGTGTATGGCTCAGCGCCGTGGGCAACAGGTCCAAGGCAGGGTGGAGGCTTAGCAGGCCACTGAGTTACAACCTGTGTGTCAGATAGAGATCAGCTCAGCGCTGTTAAAGACGCTAATGAAATATGTTCTCATCCAGCCATCCTCCGTTCCGCCGAGGGCGCCCCACACACACACACACACACACACACACACACCCACACACACACACACACACACACATACGTCTCTCCACCCTTCTTTCCCATCATTCTGGGCCTGTTCTGGATCGCACCTTCTCCATCAACCCTGCAGCTCCGACATGCTCAGACCCACAATCTGGTCGTCGTGAATGACGAAGCGTTCGATGTAGCGCCGCATCAACATTAGCGTGGACTAATTTAGCTCACTGCTGTGGTTTTTCTGGAAGCCGCCTCGCTCACATCTGTGTCAGCGCTGTTATTAAAAGATGAGATAAGGACGGTTAAGGGGTGGGCGAGAAGGAGGGGGAGGAGGACTGTTAGTTTAGCGTTAGGGAGGGTGACTGACTCACTCTCACGCTCTTCTCTTTCTTCCATCTGTCATATCTCAGAGGCAATTTAGCACTGGCTCCTTTTCATTATCGTGTCCCTGAAGTTTATATAAAATCCACACCAAAGCGTGCACTGACGAGTGAAGACGATTCAGTTTAAATATGCACGTGAAAATCTACACCGTTACCGTGTACGCCAGATGTGTGTGTTTCTTTCTACCAAAAGAATTTACTAGGCAAACAAATAAAGTTTCTCAGTTGCCAAGAGAGAGACCTATAAGTAGTTTGGGATAGAGAGCCAACTTTTCAGAAGGTCGTCGGTTTTAATGGTGAAAGCCATAACCTTCTAAAAAGTCGGAAAGAAAGAAAGAGTGGGGAGTGGCGCTACATTTGCGATATAGTTCTTTCTGGAAACTGGATTATGCGAATATACACGGTTCTACGGTAACCACCAGGCTTTTGGGGGAAAAAAAGCTACCACACATCTGTTTTAGTAAAGCTGCAGACATTAAAAACATTTACGTTGTACTTTTTTTGAGGATTTTCTGCCAAAAAAGTTTTAGTGGCATCCCTAATTAATATAGCTAACTGATGTTAACTACATACTTATCTAATGTTAGCTATATATATATTTACTCAAGCATTCTCCATTGAGTTCGTCAGAAAGGAAGGCCACGTGCTTCAATTGGGAAGTCAAGACAAAAGCAACTGTCTAGAGATTACTTGAAATTGAGGGGAAGTGGGCGGGGCTTCCAGAGGGTCAGTTCATTTCACAGAATTCAAAAACATCTATGCAACTGTCAATCATTCCAGATTTGTATGTCAATTGACTTATGTGCTGTTTTTATTTGAGGAAGAATTTACAAGCAATAACTTGCAGCAGTGTTAAAATGCGTAGCTCTAGCGCAAAGTGCATAAGAGTTAGCAGGTGTGCAGTGTGTGTGTGTGTGTGTGTGTGTGTGTGTGTATGAACACACACACACACACATTCGAATCACCTTGGAAGTGGGAACTTGGAGATCGGAATGATGCCATTTTATATATTTTCATATATATATATAATGTACATATTCATTATGTATATGTATATATGTAATGCATGTAAATGTGCATTCTTGTGTCTTTATAGATTACGTAGTCTTTTATCTAGTATAAAATTTTCCTGTGGTTGTCATCCAACCAAACCGAGTTGAGACCAATTCCTGGCAGCTTAAAGCCCTAAATTTTAAAACGTAGTTGACATTCAGCAGGCCGTTCAGAGGAGCAACACTTCTGGCGGCTTTTGGTCAGCTATTGTGAAACATTCCATTGTGCCAACATTCCTTAACATTGCTTAACAAAACCATACGCCTGTTAATGCACACCTTATCTAGCATTTTGTATGCTAACTGGGTTGCGAATTGGAAGAAGTGTTCGTTCATGATATCCAACTTCCCTGTGTTTTGTTCAGTAGACATAACTGCAGGAACGTGATGGCATGAACTAATCACACACACTGTAGGTTTCTGTAAGTCACTGCGTTTAGTAAAGAAGTGGTTCGTGTCTTGTCTTTTATGCAGCATTGTGATCAGGCTGAGGTTGGTGATAAGTCTCATTTTCCCACCATCTGGTAGCTCATGAGAGGAGTAAAGCACTAAAACCCGATCATGAGATCCATTTTTGCTTAGTTTTAACGTTTGTTGTTTTGAACGATTTTTTGTAGGGTTTACAGACATGACTGGGCAAAAAAGTAGAGCTAAAACAATCGCCTTTGTGATAACCACAATGGGAAATTCCAGCACTGAGCTAAAACAGAGTTAAGAAAAACATTGCTGTATGGTTGTTTATTTGCAAATGTATATATATTATATTCTGTATATAACAGCTTGTATGTGTGCGAGTGGTTGTGGGTGAACCCTGATGTGTATACCTCCATGGCAACATTCCAGTAATAGCTTTTTGTTCCTTTTTTAGTGTATTTTGAGCAAATCCGCATACAAATAGAAGGCTTTCTTTTGTGAGGAACTTTCACAGGGCATCTGGTTGATACTTGAGGTGTGCATCGAGTCCGGGATCCTGAGAGATGCAACAAAATAGCTGCACGAATGTGAGGTTTGATACGAAACTCCTTGCCGCTGTGGTGGTACCACCAAGGCTACATCTTTTCTACCTTTAGAATATGTCTTTTCCCTGTTTATTGTGTACATTTAAGAGGTAAATAATTGGACCTTACGGACCACTGATGTTTCTTAAAGCTACATGACATGCATAACTACGTGACATATTAACTACATCTCTAGTTGAAACCAGTTATGAACGCGAGTGATGTAGCTGAGGTTGAGGAACTGTACAAGCAAGAATTCACACGCAATGCTGACACTGCTGGCATTTCTGTATCTTTTTTTTTAGTGTTTTCTAGTGTTTCCAAGGACATAGTGGTAGGAATCATAAATCTTCCAGTTTAGGTCACACGCACATTGATTTTTTTGCTGCATTCGAATCACCTTGGAAGTGGGAACTCGGAGATGGGAATGACACCACGAACTCCATGCACTCACGCTACACAGCACAAAAAAAAGAAAAAAAATGGACGTCTCGAAGTTCGCCTTTTGTTAGCACCAAGCTAGCCACTGTGATGAGTAGTGTATATTTTCCTCCTCAAAACAGCGACCTGTGTAGTCATGGTTATAGATTTATAGAACAAACGACTATGTCTGTATGTTGATTGAACTACAGTATAACTCGTTTAAAAAGGTAAACAAAGTGCTGCTTTGTTTATTGTTTGTTTATTTGTTTATTTGACATCACTTGCTGAACTCTGAGGAATTCAGAGTTGAGGAGACTGTCCCGAGTTCCCGAGTAGAAATTCCGAGTTGAGAGGGCGTTTCCTGGTCGGAGGTCGGGAATAACGAGTTACGACCTCTAGTCGAAAACAGAGTAAATCTGGATACAGATGCGGATATTTGGCGCTTTAAACAGATATAGATCCGGATAGATAGATATGCCCTTGAATATGCGTACACACACACACACACTCAGGCACTCACACACTGACACAAGCAGACACACCCTAACTACTCTCACACCAGGTGATTAATTATATCCAGACTTGATTGTGACATGCTCAGCGCAGCTCTTAATGGCCCGGGATAATTGTAGTGGATTGTGATTGCAGCTTCAGACTTCGGTAATACACTATGTCCAACATCAATCTTCATCCTCAAAGCCTGCAATTTAGACTAAGGCTTCATTTACGACAGTACAGCAGTAACTCTCCGACCCTGATTTAGGCAATTAGGGGTGTGTGTGTGTGTGGTTGCTTGTGTATGAGATGTCAAATATAGACAGGTTAGGGCAAGATTGGAGCATTATTACTGCGTAGTGCTGCAGGTTATGAAAAATAATTAGAGATAGCTGTGTGGGTGGGTTAGTCAGTGTGTATTTTAGGGCAAAAAAATTATATAAAAAATGTTTTGAAGTCACATATTACAGTTTTTTTTTTCCCCCCACTCTCAGCATTCATTGTGTGCCCTTTCTTTTAATTCCCTTTCAAATGAAGACCATTACTCGTTCATTTTTTTTTTTTTGCAAGCCGTTATTAAGCAAAATAATAATAATAATAATAAAAAAAAAAGCTTTCCTCAAGTAAGTAAGGCATTAAAAATCTAAAGAGAGGATTAATGAGAAAATAATGCAACCCAAATGATATTCAGCTTTCAGTCGCAGGTATTAAAGTGCGTAAGTGGAAGCCAGAAGCCTGCTCCGTTTCACCACCGCACTAAGTCTATTAGGTTAAAAGAATGCAGAAGAGAAATAAGCAGGTTAGAGCGCGTTTTAATTGCTTTACTTTGCTTATTTTTATTTGGTTTATTTTGTTTGCCCCCCCACCCCCCCACCCCCCCATTAACATCCCAAACTTTATTAAAAAAAAATAGTTGAATGAAACAGAGAGCTCACAGGAAGTGCTTCCAGAACATTCCAGGCACTTTGTCCAAATCTCTGAAATAAAGACTGTAATTATTAAAGAAGGAGGAAAAAGAAAGAAAGAAAGAAAAAGAAACAAAGCAAGCAAGAAAGAAGGACAAGAAAAAAAGTGATTAAGAAAAGCAAAAACAAAAATGACAAGAAGAAAGAAAGAAAGACAGAAAGAAAGATAGCACGGGACAAGAAGGATGGAAGGAAAGATGGAGGGAAAGAAAGTTGGAAAGAAGGGAGGAATCTAAGATGGAAGGAAGGAAGAAGGGAAAGATGGAAAGAAAGACAGAAGGAGGGTGCAGGAGAAATGGAAAAAAATGAAAAGAAAGCAAAAGAAAAAAAGGAATGCAAGACAAGAAAACAGAAAGAAAGTGTGTGTGTGTTTAGAGCAGAACTTTGGGTATAAGAGTTTTGTGTGTGTGTATGTGTGTGTGTGTGTTAAGAGCAGAACCCTGTGCAGGGCTATAAGGTCATTGTGTGTAAGAGGTGTGTGTGTGTGTGTGTGTGTGTGTGTGTTAAGAGCAGAACTCTGTGCATAAGAGGCGCGTGTGTGTGTGTGTGTTTAGAGCAGAACTCTGTGCATAAGAGGCGTGTGTGTGTGTGTGTGTGTGAGTGTGTGTGTGTTTAGAGCAGAACCCTGTGCATAAGAGGCGCGTGTGTGTGTTTAGAGCAGAACTCTGTGCAGGGCTATAAGCTCACTGTGTGTAAGAGATGTGTGTGTGTATAAGCAGTGCGTGTGTATGCACATGCACTCTGAGCATTGCAGAGCATACACTAGTGAACAGGTGAAAATGAATAAAAGCAGAAATCTCAGCTTTGCCTCAGCGGCAGAACTAAACAAACAGGGCGCGTGTTTCAGGGGGAGAACATTAACTGTAACGGCTCTTGATGTGCCGGCGCGGAGAGTGCTGTCAGCATGGCTAATAAACACTTCATTTAGTTTTAATGGTGCCGGCGCCTCTCAGCAGCCTTCAAAAGCCTCCTTTATTTGGGTCATTTGCGTCTTTTCCTTGAGGAGCACCCCGGGGACGTGGGATCCGTCCACATCGGCGCGTTTCAAACCGAGGGGGAAATTAATAGGGCTATCTCTGGAAAATAAATAAGTGATGGGCATTACGCTGACAACAAGCCCTCCGAGCTTATTAAGACACTGTAACAGACAGAGAGAGAGGGAGAGGGAGAGAGAGAGAGAGAGAGAGAGAGAGAGGGTAAAAAAGGAAAAATAATTTTTTTTTGCATTATATTTCTGTATTTCTTTCTTCTTCTTTTTACCTTTAGCTTTCTCTTCTTAGGCTCTCTGTTTCACAGAGAACGATTGTAAACACGGTAATTACGGTTTGTGCGCGAGTTAATTATTGGGTATGCTTTCAGCCCCAGGGGGCGTTTGCGTGTATGTTTGTGCTGATAAAATGTTCTACTCATCAGCAGGCCTCCGATGCTGGTGCAGCCCCCTTTTCCAGAGTGGACTGCAGGGAGCCAATCCCACGAGGCCTCTCAGCCCAAGGACCAATTAGTATTAAGCGGAATTAATCTAAACGCAACACTGCCCTCGGAGCAGGTCTTCTCGAGGTGAAGAGGAATTAAGCGAGCTGGGAAATTGCTCGGCACTTTCAGGGCTGTGCCGCCTTCTGCCGGAGATAGAAAGGAGACTCGTTTGGCGCTCTGCAGCGAGTCGAACTTAAGCTCTTGATTGATAGTAAATTGCCACGATGCTTGGGTTTACGCACTATTTTGCTTTGAAGTTCTTGTAAATGATGTAACTTGTAGGTGCAGAAAAATAGCAAATCTTTGTTGTATGAACTATATTGTTTGTTTTTTTAGGATATATATTTCTCAAGGTGGGATTTTTTTTCTCGGAGCTAAAATGCACACAAACCAAAGGGATGAGCGTAGAATAATTTGTAAACTTTAACACTAAATCGTTTGTCAGTTACCATAAAATTGCTAGAATACATCACTGACTTATCTTTCAATCAATTTTAAAAGTAACGCTAACATTTCCTTTAATTCGACGTGTTCAAATGCAGATTGTAGCTACTTTGTTTATTTTTTTTTGTTCCCGTTGCATGCGATCCAAACAGCAGAAAAATAGCTATTAGTGCAATCTGTACAAATTACAAATAAGAGATTTTGGTATTCAATAAGTTGAGGCACCGTTCTGATTTTGTTCATTTATCTGCAGTTATGTGTAAATGATGACTAACATTCTAGGCAAATATCTTGCCTTCATTAAAAGTTGAGTCACTAATGACTCAATATTCTGGAGAAGTGTCTTGCCTGAAGTAAATTTCAAACGCAAAACCACAGATGCTAACTGCTTTGCTTCGAGAAGATCATGAACGTTATATTTTCCGTTTACGCACAGCAAGATATGATGCAGCTTAAGTGTCTGCTGCGACTGAAATTCAAGACAGTGCTAGTTTTAAAAGAATTATCCTGAACACATGGCTTGGAACAGACTTTACACCATGACTTACGGTCGATCTTGCGATCATCTGCTGCAACTGGCCGCAGATGCAAATGTCAAATGGTTTTGTATTGTTTTGTAATTACATCTTAAAAAGTATCGTAAAAGTTTATTACTTTTATTTTCTCAAAGCTTGCGACCAGATCGCATGAAAATGATGAATATTCAGAGCTTTTACCTCAGTATCAGAGTGGCTAAGGCTAGGCTAATTTATGACCAAGACAGAAAGTTCAGTGGAAATACGGTTAAATTCTTGTTTTGAATTTAATTTTTATATTTTTAATTAAAAATTTTTATGATTTTATTAATCTATGATTTTATCTGTATTAGCTTTCCATTTATTTCACAAAAAGACCATTTATAGTGTTTGTAATTTTTTTTATTTTATTTTTTTTCTTGTTCACCACAATCACGAAAATTGTCTAGAGTAGCTAGCTAACGTTTTTTTTTTGTCTCCACGCTTGCGACCAGATCACATGAAAATGATGTTTTCGGACCCATTTATCCGAACTTTTATCCGAAAGTTAGAAGTTTGAACTGTTTTGTTGTACGTATCAGTCAGACACACTCTTTGAAAAGGTTCATTTGTGTGCATTTTTGTTCTGGCCCTGCTGGTTCTTCCCTCAGGCAGGACTGTAGGTTTGCACTCCATCTCTTTCTATTGATTTTGAGTTGAATGTGCCTCCATTAGGGTGCTGCAGGGTGTGTGTGTGTGTGTGAGAGAGAGAGAGAGAGCACCCCCCCGGCGATAGTTCACCATCGATCAGCTCTGACTGGGAGAAGGAGTCAGACCGGGGTTAATATCGGACGGCCTCACACACGATTATGCTACATTAGCCTGCTAGTGGTCAAACCGAGCAGGAGGGGGAGGGGGTGGTCATGCTAAGCAAATTAGCACTTTGCTTATCATATTGGTGATGACAGGAATTCACTGCTGTTCATTGATCTCTCGTTTTTTTTCCCACCCCCTTCATTTTCTTGGGTTGCAGGTTTGTTGCACTTGATAGTCTCTTGTTCTCAATAGAATTCGTACATGCTCGACTTCCAGGAAACGATTAGCGCTAGCAGGGCCCTGATGCTGCGCTAATATGCTAAGTAGGCCCACATAGATGCCTACTCAAGGAAAATTTAATACTACAAGCCTGGATCCAAATACCGCATTTGGGAGTTGATTCTTTAAAGCGCTAAAAGTGAGATGCTTACTCTTTTTTTTTTCCCCTTCTTCTTCATCTTTTTTTTTTTTTTTTTTTGCCTTTGAGCCATGTGTATGAACATCAATAGTGTTTGAAGCAGGTCAGAATCTGTTTAGAAAGAGCAACCCCCACGTGCGTGTGTGTACAGTCTTCTAGGAGAATCCGGGCCTGGGTTTTTATAGAATATGACAGCTGTTGAGATGTGTTTGAAGATACTTCAGCAGGAGTGGCAGGTTTTGTGTGCGTGTGCGTGTGTGTGTGTGTGTGTGTGTGTGGTAAAAAGAGAGCCTTTTATGCTACTGATACAGAGGTGTGACAGTGTTGCTCTACATCTGAAAGGCCGCTGCTTCTCACACACACACACCGTTCTTAGAGAGCACAAAGAACGAGCGCTAATTTCCAGCTTTAGCAATTAGCGAGTGGCGGTGTGGCAGAGTCACACTCCTTTGTCTCTCATCCACCGTGGAACACTGATCTGCCTGTCACGCCGCACGTAATCCTGTAACGCTCGCCGCGTTCGCTTCAACTCTCTTTCCCTGCTGTCTGTCACCTGTTCACTCTCAGCTGTACAAACGTGCGCTTGTGTGCTTTATTTAAAAAAATCACAGAAACAGTGTGTACTGATTGTGAACAACTGGTAATGGCTGAATTAAACTGATCAAAAATTAATTAAAAAAAAAAAATCAAGGAATTATTCAAAGTAGCCCTAAATTCAATTTATTTATTTTTTTAATTTATTTATTTTGGACGATTAGTTACGTCGACGTGTATGGAAGCAAAAAAGAGAAATAAAGAATTTAATTCTTAATTTAAAATAATAATAATAATAATAATAATAATAATAATAGTAACATATTCATCTAGTATACAGTCTCACAATCATAGTACTTTTAGTCAGTTATATAGTTAATTAATTGTTCTCAGTACTTTTATTGAATATTTCTCATTGGCCCGATTGTCTCCTCAGGTGGAAAAGAACACACTGAAATCGGAAACCGAAGTCTGCGCCAGTTTTACTAGCAAAACAAGGTTCACGAAGGGTGAAAAATATATAATCCTAGCAGTAATCTGAGCTTTTATCTCAGTATTGTAATCTGAAAAATTACTGAGGGGGCTAAGGCCAGGCTAGTTTATGAGCAAGGCAGAAAGTTCAATGTTAAATTCGTATGTTTTAATTTAATTTCATTTCATTTTTAATATATTTTATTTAATATTTTTATGATTTTATTAATCTATCATTTTTTCTGTGTTAGCTTTCCATTTATTTCACAAAAAGACCATTTATAGTGTTTTACTTTTTTTTTTATTTTCTTTTCTTTCTTGTTCACTACAATCACGAAAATTGTCTAGATTAGCTAGCTAGCACAACAACCTCTACTAATTTGCATACTGGACCAAACCAAACGATTTAACCATTTAGATATCACAACCTTTTTTTTTTCCCCTTGCAAGTTTTTTAGTTACAGGGTTTCAGTATTTCAGAATCATACCTAGTTCGTCTTCAGAAACTTTTTTTTTTTTTTAGCTGCCCATCTTTTGATTTATATTGTATGTTTCTGTGATGTCAGGAGAAAGAACCTGTCAATGATCTGTACCTGAAAATGGAAAAAAAAGGATGAAAAAGGTTAATTATCTCTCTTTTTTTTTTTACTCTAAGTGCTAAAAGGTAAGGTACAGCCTGCAGGATGATCAGGTGCTAACGAATCATGAATCATGAAACGAGCTTGTTTAGACTTTCGCATAGTTTCAGAGGGAAACGAGCGCACAGGCAGCTTAAGTACATGTTGCTGCATTGTTACAAATCTGTGCTGTGATTTACTGCCATCACTCATGAGCTCTGGCCTCCAGGGCCTAACAGGGTCATCAGGACACACTGAACAGGTTCGACAATAAATATCTTCCCAAACGTTACAAATTATATACACTGACTGTTATTGAAAGCCTTGTGATTTGTACTCGTGAAATCTTCAGCTTCCCTGTCACGTTCTTTCGCTCTCGCGCCCAGCCCCTTGCATTCCTCACTGTAATTTACCGTGTGGCCGCCGGCGGTTTTGCTCAATTCCGCGGCCCGAATGGAAGCTGATATACTTGCGATGTTGAACAATGTTGAAGCTATTCCTTAATTAAGTTTAGAAATGAAGAAAGACTGGAATTCGAATTAGAGGGAACGGAGGAGCCGTGCCATTCTTAACCCTCCACGGTGGATCGCTGAATAGAGAAGGAGGAAGACGAAATGGAGTTTTTTCCGCGACTACGCGAACTTCTGGTATCTTGCGCCGAAACAAATCTTCGTTAGTAATTCTGTCGAACTAACAACACAAAGCAAGACTTGTAATTGTAATTTCCGGTAACCCTTGTAATAGTTATTTCCCTCCAATCCAAACCCATTAGCTATGTTGTCTTGCTACAACACAGTTCGCTTCTCGATTCTGATTGGTCAGAAGGTGTTGAATCATTTTCTGTAACAGCAGCTCCGAGTGTAGTTCAATTCAGCTACAGTTCAAACCACAGGCTTTTATTAATGCGCTTGTTGTTTAATGTGCATTAGTTTCTATAGTAACAGCTCGTACACAGGGACGTGTATGGCGAACGCGCCACATAAAAACGCGTGGAATTGTTGATATGGTGAAGTTTTCTCTGAGTTTATTTAGTGTTCTCTGTTTATTTAGCATTTTGGAAGGAGTCTCCACTGTCAGCACTTGAAGCTGTAACTTAAAATTTTCCGCCTTGGAGTATATGCTTTGCGTTTTCTTTTCTTCGGTAATATGACAAGCTGCGTTTTTTTTTTAAGATTAACTTTAAGAGCAAGACAAAACCAGGAACCAACTTGTTTCCTGGACATTCCACAACATTAAATGTAACTATAAATGGATAAAAAGTATGACGGATCAACAAATCTTTGTTTGAATTGCTGTGGTATAAGAGAAATAAAACACTTCGGAAGTTGCCTTGATCGGAAAATAATCAACTTCGGCGTCGTAACAGTAACTCCGCTGAGCGTTGGGATGCATCACACCACCCCATCGTTGATTATTTTCCTGTAACAGCATGTGTTTTCTTTGCTAGTGAATTATTTAACTTTGGTTGAACCTGCCTGAATATATCATTACGATAACTATTTTATTCATCACTGAAATGAGTTAGCTAGTGAGGTAGCTAGTCAGCTAGCTAGCTAGTGTGGCTAGAAGTTTCTATGCTCTTCCTCTGATATATTGCATACCAGGCATGATAGGTCTAAAGCTGATGACATCACAACTCATAAATGACTCTTTCCTTTTATATTATGGAAGTAAATATGAAAAAATGAACACAAAACTGAATCAGCCAAACAAGATGTGCTGACTATTTAAATATCTTTTGTTTTTTTTCACGTTTTTACGGGTTGAAATCTGTAGCCATGTCCGATTGGTTGATGAACTGAACATTCTGACTGAACAGGGACCAGGAGTAACCGGAATGTTTTTTGTATTGAAGCAGGACATGCACATGGATTTAATGGTTAGTCCTGACTTTTTATAGCAAAATGACACCATAACGTCATTGGCGTAGCCTCCGAGTGTGATTGGTTGATGCTTACATCCACTGTTAGAAAAGTTCAGTGCTAATTAAATGCTTCCTGCATTGATACGTTGGTCTTTTTATGGCCAATCCTCATTTTTACTTTAAGATGATAGAAAGTTTGTTCGTCAGATGGACCCCTGTTTGAAGCTTCTAGTGATCCTGTGAGTGACAGGATGGACAAATCTGTTTACAGATCTCTCAGGGGCTAATTGTGTGACGAAGCGGTGACATTTTTTTTTTTCCCTCACTCTTCCATTTCCCATCATAGCTTATGTGTCACTGTTTGTTTCCCAAACTTATGAGTCCTTTTCAAATTGCTGTTGACACTGTGGAGAAGCAGCTAATGATGGTGTGTAATGGCTTCTGATGACAAACTCCATGCTTGAAGAACCATGTAATCTCCCCACAATTAATTAAAGTACGTCCTGTTTTTTTTTTTTTCCTCCCCGCATACACACACACACACACACACACATACCCTCCTTCTTCCCTGCTTGCTTTTCTCCCTAACCAGATGCCAGTAAATGACTGGAATAGCATTGCTGTCAAGAGTAAAAAATGAAGAGCCAGGCCGTTAACAAAAGAGAGAGGTGCGCGGAGGCCCAGATGCGGCGTTCTCGCTACGTTAGCGCCGCAATAGATGCGCTACGCAGCATCTGTAGCAAGGGAGCCGTAATTACCACAGTGAGCCCCAATAGCACAACATTCTGTTTACAAGAATACATTTTGTGTGCGTGTGTGTGTTTGTGTTATTTTGTCTGTCCACATGGCTGTTGTTATATAAAATACTTACATCATTAACAGTAGAGTCCAAAGGTACGAGAGCACTAGTGGAAATGCTTCTTCGCATGCTTTTCTAATATTTTTAATTATATTAATTATTATATTAATTTATTATATCAATTTTTATTATATGAATTGAAAAGTAGAATCTTAGACGTACAGTATTTATGTGAATTTCAGAATTTCGCAGTATTTGGTACGTCCCTCTTTCGCGTCAATGGCAGCACGCACTCCAGCTGGCATGGACTCCGGACGTTTGTGTAAAATCTGACCTTAGATCAAATCCATCGGGGTGTCGTCTCAACGCGTTCTTCACCGGAAGGGATGAGACTCGGACAATCTGATCTTTTACTTTTAAGGAGTTAAGCAGTCAACGTTGGTCAATATCACAAATTTGCTTCCATTTAAATTGTGGCCTAGGAATAGTGTAGAATCCTGAATGTACTGTATCTTGAAGTACTATTGAATATTTCTTTTCTTTGTTTTACATTTTTTTCTGAAATTCTGAAACCTTCGGATTATTTCCAGGAAAAGAAATCCAGATTTTCAGTGTGGTTTCAGACATTTGTGCTCCACTGTACATTACTCCAACAACCTCAGGAGCACTTTTCTCACACAGCTGATGGATTTTTATCCAAAATGTCCTATATACTACACTTAATTTTGTGTGTGTGTGTGTATATATATATATATATATATATATATATATATATATATATAGAGAGAGAGAGAGAGAGAGAGAGAGAGAGAGATATTCTCTGGAACACTATTTACAAAAGAGACATCTGACTCATTTGGGAGCTTCTTCCATTTTGTGTAGCTGTGTTGCTAGATCTGGCTGAACTGATATGGATAAATGTGTATCATTAGCACTGAAATGAAATCTGTCATTACGTTTGGAAAAAAAAATGTCCAAAGAGCCGTATAGCTGTAGAGGAAGAACAAAAGGGGGCCTAAACCGAGACCTTGTGGGCCACCGTATATTACTTTTATAGACTTTAAAGACCCTTGACTGGTGTTAACAGTCTGCCACGTAAGATAAAAAATTGATTTTAGGCCCGATTTTGCTGTTGTAGAGTAAAATCTCATCGTAAAAGAATTATCTGGTTGTGAGTCGAGATCGGTGGTCTCGCGATGTGTAACGTGACGACCGATTTATCATCGTTGTGACCAAACATAGCTGAAGGCAAAGTTCTGGAAATGTGAGAAATTTCAAAGTGTGAGCGCCAATGGGAGGACACCACAGGATTACGCAACAACCCATGGGACAGCAACAAATATGGCGGCAATGGCAAAACCTGCTAATGGACGGAAAAATATCTTCAAGCTCATTTTGTAGAACGTGTCTGAATATGTGAAACTGGTGACGTAAACGAATCGTAGTAATTTTCTTTAATGGCTGGGTATCGCCATCGTATAGTTTGACACGGAGAACGTGTTATTGTGTAATCTGTTGAAGAATTCGGCAAGATTTTATTGGGATCCTTTCACACAGGGCAGTGAAATAATCATTTTAAAATAATAATAATTGTAAAAAGACCACTGAAATAGATGTAGAACCGGATAAACCCAACCATGCCACCCTAATGTTTATTCTTTGTAATTCCGAGTCAACTCTTTTAACGTGAGTGTGACTCTCGAATCGTTTAATATAAAAC
>CM040999.1:4426920-4446933 GCA_022985145.1 Pangasius djambal
TCCACCATTCCGAACACCATTCTGAACACCATTCCAAACACGATTCCACCATTCTGAACACCATTCCCTCATTACAGATACCATTCTGAACACCATTCCACCATTTCGAACACCTTTCCATAATTAATCCAAATAAACACATCCATCATTCTGAACACCATTCACCACCCTGAACACCATTCTGAAAACAAGTCCGCCATTCCGAACACCTTTCCACCATTCCATCATTCCGAACACCATTCTACCATTCTAATTACCATTCCACCATTCTAAACACCATTGCGAAATCCATTCCACTATTCCGGACACCATTCTGGACACAATTTCAAACACTATTCTGAATACCATTCCACCATTCCGAACACCATTCCAAATACTATTCCAAACACCATTCCACCATTCTGAACACCATTCCACTGTTCTGAACACCATTCCGAAGACCATTCCACTATTCCGAACACTATTCTGGACACCATTCCGAAGACCATTCCACTATTCCGAATGCTATTCTGAACACCATTGTGAACATTATTTCGACCACTCTTCCACCATTCCCAGCACCAGTCTGAGCACCATTCCGAGCACCATTCCACCATTCTGAACACCTCTCACTATTCCAAACACCATGTTTAACCCCTGTTTTTAACCCATGTGTGTACTGGAGTAAACATTTTGCAGGGTTTGACATTTGTGAGTTATGCGGCTTGAGTTAACGTGTGTGAGTGTTTAGCAGTATTTAACCCATGTGTAGCATCTAATGAGTGTGTAATGGAGTGATTGCTGATGTCATTAGTATTTGAAGAAGTGTTTAATGAAGAGCAGGCCTGGATCGTTCTCAGTGAATACTCCTGAGACTCGATTGATCTGTCTGTAGACTTAACGTGTGTGTGTGTGTGTGTGTGTGTGTGTGTGTGTGTGTGTGTGTGTGTGTGAGAGAGAGAGAGAGAGAGAAAGGGTTTTGTGTATTGGACTTTCTCAGTGTTTTGTGTTCTAGGGCAGTTTTGAGGTTCTTTAAGGTCTTTAGTTTACTATGAATAAAGATAAATATGGAACATACCTGGAATATAAACTCAAGACAGAGCTCAAAACTGGATTCTCTTTATTACAATGGGCAATTTTAAATATTTACTCCTAAAAGGAGCTGTCTATAACTGTGAATGTTCTCCTGATGTATTATTTTGTGATGTTTATCTTCTTTTCTTTGTTTCTGTATTATATATTGATTTCTGTCTTCTTTCTTTTTTTTCTTTTATTTATTTTTCTTTTTTTCTTTTTTTTTACAAGGCTTTGATTTTTGAAGATTTAAATGAGGCCCAGATTGGAGCACATTCGAATTCAAAAGCAACTCATGCCCCAGTTTTGGGAAATTCTTCAGATTTTTAATTTGCTGGAGTTTTGTTAATAATCTGTAACGGTGCATTGTGCAGGATGCATTGAAAGAGAAAAAATATCAAATACACAAGCTTGTGGAATGCATCTTTCTATTTTTTTTTCTTTGTTTGTATGAATGATGGCCTTTCCTGTCATTCCTCTGTCTCACTTGAGATTCACTAGTTCAACTACTTCCCATTTGCAGTGCACTTTCCCTGAGTTATAGAGCATAATGTAGATGAAGATGGAGTGTTTCTTTTTTTTTTGGCTCAGCTAAATAGCAGAATCCCCGCCAGCCTCTGCCCACCCGAGGCCTTTTCCCCTATTGGCTGCCTTTGAGAGATTAAAGGGAATAATTGCCACCTGATTGAGTTTTTAATTTTTCATCAGGACGTTTTCATCCCCCGGAGCTTGTGGCTGCTGTAGCGTTTTTCGTAAAACACACTAACGCTATAAGGTCTGACCTGTTTAAGTGAGTATTGCCTTTGATCTGGAATAGATTTACATATGTAAGTGTGTGAGTTACTGTGTAATGGTCTTGTGCGGATGTTGTAGAGATGTGTGTAACAGAATGAAAGTAGTTCATGGAACGAACGTGTGATTACGGCAGTAGGTCAGTGACTGTGTGTGACGCTGGAAAAAGAGTAAAAACCAATAGAAGTGCAGTATAGCCATTAGAAACGGAAAAACACGGAGAAAAAGTTTTAACATATGCTTTCTAACCATGTATTGTTCCTTACTTAACACGTAGGTTATCATGAACAGTCCTTAACTGCAGCATTAATCCACTGTAACATTAACTAATATTTGAATTAAGACGTACTGGTAAAGCTTTGTCAGCAAGTTGCATTAAAGTGGACTTGCATATTATATAATGCATGTTTATTCTGCTTAAATATGTATTTTATTTGGGGGCGGGGGGGATCGGTGGTTTAGTGCCTTGCACTGTCACCTCGCACCTCCGGAGTTGAGGGTTCGAATCCCGCCTCCGCCCTGAGTTTACATGTTCTCCCTGTGCTTCACGGGTTTCTTCCCGGTACTCTGGTTTCCTCCCCAGTCCAAAGACATGCATTGTAGCCTGACTGGCATTTCCAAATTGTCCTTAGTGTGTGAAGGGGTGTGTGAGTGTGTGTGGTATAGAGCCTCGATAGGACGGAGTTTCATTTTTGACCATTTTTGTAGGTGTGTGTTATATTTGATCATTTTTCACCCATTTTTTTTTTTCCCCTTCGTAACAGTGGTCTAGCAGGCCCGAATGCCTGTCTCACTGAAGGCACACACCGTTCAGTCGGGCAGATTCCCTCAAGAACCCACAGCATGATTTCCCCTCCTGAGGAGCCAAATGAAACAACACACTGTAATTTGCATCTGGAGCTTTTTTTTCGCCTAAATCTCCCTGTCTCGTCTTTTTCATAAGCTACTGTCAGATTTCCCAGTGTGCTGTTCGGTATTTTATTCCGCTTGTCAGTGAGACTAACGAATCTATTGTGGGGCCCGATTATTACCCGGTTTATTTATTTCATGGCCACTGATCAACAGAGCAATTAAAAACTGTAAATAAGGCATTCAGTGCTCGCTGGTGCCCAGACAAAGCTCTGTCCCAACAGAAATGTTTGTTTGAAGGGAGAGGAGGACAAGTGTCACACATCTCTCTCACTCTCCACCCATTTCTCTCTTTCTCTCTCTGTTTCTGCTCTTTGTTAATTATTCTCTTTGCCCAGCTCCCTCCTACATCAGCATTATCACACTGTTGCATACGCACAACACTAGATGAAGTTGTTTACTTTTGTGTTCGACCTGGAATTACGATGCTCCGCTTTGTTTCTGAGAGTGTCAGATAATGTGTTTGCGCCAGCTACATGTGTTTAAGGGACTCAGCTGAACTCGATGCCAGATCGAACTCTCGCTGGTGTCTTGAGACAGAGACAGATGCAGATAAAATAACCCAAACTTTCTTTTACTACAAAGTTATTGTGGCGGCTCAGTGGCTCAGTGGTGCCCGTAAAACTGACTGCAGCTTACTCCGTGTTTGCTCTGATATACTAGGGGCTTTACTATGGCACTTTATAGTAACTATGGTTATCAAAATGGGAATAATGATAATAGCATGATTTTACTACCATGAACTGCAGTTTATATGTTCCATACACTGATTTTTTAGTCATACTGTACTGTGGCCATGGCCATGCCATGTGGTGCTTTCACAGCTATTAGTCTGTATTACTAGGCTGAGTAATGCTTTTGGTTTGTTTGCTTTTTGGTTTGGCTTAGTTTCATATTGCGCTTTAACCAGGCCTCTGGTCATGTAGAGCTGAAACACACTCCTAAAACTCTTTTATTCATCAGTTTGAAATATGGAGATGGAAAAATTAAACAAATCTTCGCCGAATGCACCTAGAAATCACAAATTAGCTAAGGATGGAGAATATACCTAAATACAGACATTTATAAATAACTTGTTTAAAAGAATTTGTGTAATGCATCCAGCAATTATTTTATTGTTTTTTGTTTGTTTGTTTGATGGTCCAAATATCCAGAGCACATGGCATTTCTGCAGTGCTACAGCTCTGTGCCTTGGCTCAATTCAGAAGGTCACATCCACAAAAAGTTGCCTGCTACCAAAAATATATTTCGAAACCTTGTGTAATTGTTGATATGGTGACATTCTCTGTGAGGAGATGTTAATGTAGCATCTTTGGAAGGAGTCTCCAGTGTCAGCCCTTTGTAACAGTCAGAAGTAAAGGTGTAACTTCAGGAATGTTTTCAGTGACGGATGATAAGCTACATATTTTTGTCTCATTTGCTTCAAGAGAGAGAATAATAGGAGAGGCTGGTAAGGGAAAGACTGTTTATAGCTGCTATAATGTAAGCAATAACAGGAACTAACTTGTCTCGCAGTCGTTCCACAACATTAAATGTAACTATAAACAGTTAAAAAGTGTGATGCATTGGCAAATCGTTGTGGTATAATGGTAGTGGTGAAATAACACATAACAGACTGTGCTGTTATATGAAAATAACAGCTACAGGGCCGGGGATTATTTTCATATGCCATTGCTTACTTAATATACTATATACCGTAGTAAAAGGTTCTGTAGCACTCATACATCTTGCCATTCTAATGTCATAAGACCATTTGTTCCCTTCTTAAAGATTTTCTGTGACTCCACTTTTATTCATTTTCACAGTTTAATCAGTGCCTAGTTGTGTTTACTCGAAGAATGACATGATGACCATGACAATAGGAACGCTATGAAGAGATAGACCTACCTTAGTTGTGAAACAAGGTTAGTTTTAATAAGAATTGCTTCTAGCCAAATGTTTTGCGGGCTGAATGTTTGAATGCGGCTTCCAAGCACCCACTGGCGAGCCCGTGAGCCAGATCTGTAACCATCATTAAGTACTCCAGGGACACTGCACCATGGCTGACCTTGTGTACTGAACCAAAGCTTGGATATACAAATAAAATCTTTTTTTTTTTGTTTTAGACACATGCGTACAGAAAGCACAAATGACACCAAAGACGATCTTTCATCTTTCTTTACAAGTATGAGACTTTGTCTTCCACACGCGGCATGTCATGCCTTTATTTAGTTCGAGCCTTAATTGTCTCAGCACCTCCAGCTCCTGTTCATAGCGCCAACTTTTCAGCTTTGTTGGTTTGCCGGAAAAACATTTTGCCTTCGCTCTACAAATTAATCTTCAGGTTCTGTTACAGTCATCCTCATTAGCGCTCTGATGTACAGAGTGTGGAACACAGACACATGTGGGGTTTGTCTCTCCGACAAAAGCAGGTGAAAGGAGACGTGGAAGCCAGGATGTTTTTAGATTTTAGCATAAAGCTCATGGGGCTTAATCAGTAACTAAAACGTGGCATAGAGGAAGGTGTGTGCACGTAGTGAGAAGGTCATGAAGGCCTGTGTGCATTTGGAGAGGCAGGTTGATGTATGTGTGCGTGTTTGTACAGACAAGTTGGATTTAGTGTGTATGCTGTTCGTTTGCCGCCAGGCTCCGCAGGCGCCGCTGGAGGCTATATGCCTTAGCAAGATCCTGTTGACAGTAAGCATAGGAAGCAGGCGACATTAACATATGAATGCCTGAGGACTTTAACGGAAGTGCCTCATTCCGTTTCTCTGCCTTCCTCCCACTGTGTCTCTTCTTCCCTGTCCCCATCTCTCATTCTCTGCGCCCCACTTCTTCTCCTGCTCCACTTTGTTTCAGCTGCAGATTAGCGAATGTTAAATCCCCGGCTTTGCCCATGGGCCTCCACCTCACTATTCCAGAGTAAGTCAGAACCGTGAAAACAAGGAGTAAAACTTTAGGAGCAAATGCAGAATAATACCTTTCAAATGTTTAGCATGTCGCCTGCGGATTACACGCATTAAGTTAGTCACAACATTAAGGACAACTTGCTTGTGAGGCGAATATGAAGAACAAATTGCAGATATTTTGTCTGCTTTTAATTGCGGTGGAAGCTCAGCAGTTAAGGCACTGTGGTAATGACTGGAAGAGTGTGAGCCAGATAGTGTTTTCCGGTACTGATTCTGGAGCAGAGGCCTAATCTCAAACCATACCAGCCTTTTCCATTGCAAAAGATCCAGATCACTGCGGATAAAATTGGTTTCTGGAGCCGGTGATGCCAAGGACTCGGGTGGCATCTTAATATTTCCATGACTCCAGCAACTCAGATCATTTACATGACCAAGATTACATGACCAAGTGTTAAATGCTTGTTTTTAAAGACAGTTGTTTAGATGCTATTGAAAAACCCTGTTTGACATCTGGCAAACTCTTAGTCATGAACTACACACAGGTCGTTTTTATAAACTGCTTGGACCACTCAGAACATCAACATAAGTTGCGTAAACCATTTCTGAATACAGGAAACTTTCCCAGTGAACTTAAGGCACTGGGATCATGTATAGCATGCAAGGTCTTTTGCATAATTGTTCCTAATGGGCTCAAGTTGCGTAGGACGTCAGGTTCAATGTAAATGACGTTAGAATTGACATTTACATTGTACTTAAATTTATTGTAAAGTGAACAGGTAAATCTTTTGCAAAAACCACTACAAATTTAATTTTATTTAGATCTACATGACAATACAAAATTCTGTACATATGCCCACAACAGTCTCAGGAGTTTACACTGAATGATGTAAAAATAATGTAAAAAAATATCCAGCGAATGGCATTTCTGTGGCTGGAAACACCTTGTTGATGAAAGAGGTCACAGAGGAATGGCCAGACTGTTTTGAGATGACAGGAAGCCTATGGTATTTCACATAACCAATCTTTACAACCATGGTGAGCAGAAAAGCGTCTCAGAAAGCACAACATGCCGATCCTTGAGACAGATGTGCTGCAAGAGAAGAAGACCACATCAGATTCCACAAATGTCAGCCAAGAACAGGAATCTAATGCTACTGTGGGCAATGGCTCACCCAAACTGGACAGTTGAAGATCGGGAAAAGGCCAGGTGATGTTTTTCCAGTCTTCAATATTCTCCTTTTATCTGAACAAATCATAAGGACCATTTATTTCACCATGGAACCTGTTAATGGAACCTGAAGCTGAAACCTGGCCTTGTTTTTATTATTTATTTAAATCTAGAGCCTAAAGCTCTTTACTAGTGAGTAAGTAAGAGGACACATAGCGGTCCTGAGAGCTACATCTGGTCCAGAGTGTGCCGTCATGCCTGGCATCCTTGTGTTTCCTGTGGATGTGCGTGTGGATGTGTGTGTTACGGCATCTTTTATCCACTTCAGTCCCATCGATCTGAGATTTGAGCAAAAACAGTCTTTCTCTCTTGCCCTTTCCACTGTCCTGTGATGTTAGCTGTGATTGAAGGTAAGTAGGTAGCAGAGGGACCCGGTGCTTTTTAGAGCATTAAATCCGAACCACTGCAGATTCCTGTACCTGTCGTTGTCCGCTGTCAGTGAATGTCAGACAGAGAGAGAGAGAGAGAGAGAGAGAGAGAGACTGGTACCAGGGGCCAACAGAGCTACATGAACAAGCCATTTATATCTGTACAGTGTTGTGAACAAGCCTGAAACACAGGGGATGTGTACGTGTGTGTGAGTGTGTGTGTGTCTCCAGCTTCACTTCCATGCTGGATGGATTGTACGACAGGATACCTGATGATGATGAAACATTATGATGTTGGCTTTGACAAGTGTCTGTGTGAGTGTGTGTGTTAGTTGAAGTAGAAGAGATGAGCAAAAGAGGACAGCCGGTGGCCTCAGGAGAAGGCCAGGGGGCAGGAAGGGAGTACACACACAAACACGCACACACAAAAACACACAATCCTGACTACTGCATATTGATCCACTCCACTCAAAAAGCCTCTGTGTGCAACATGCTTTTTTTTTTTTTTTTTTTTTTTGGATGCATGTCAATGTGTGGGTGCAAGCTTGTCATATGTCTAAATCATTTGCACTAGATAGTTATTAGATCAGACACAAGCACTCCTAGAACATGTCTGCTTTCTGTTTAGATTTCTGAGACTCAACGTCATTACTTGGACTTATCTATACAAGCCTAATTCTTCTTTAAACCATTACACACCCAATATACACTGCTCTGTCCACATATCCACGTAAGCTAGCTGCAGGTCTCACGAGAATCTTGCTCAACCTGTTAATGCTAACGCCTTCTCTAACGGATTACCTCACGTATTCTAGGACACAGAAGTCACCTGCTAATAAAGTATGTTCTGTACACTCGGCATGTGAAAGCCAAAAAAATACAGGATCATAAATCATTCATCTCTCTGGAGGCAAAAAAGGCATCCTGCTAAGCAGGATAATAGTGCTAGTGCAGGAGTTGGCTAGTTTAATATCAAACAAAAGCCTCCATGTTAACACATGATTTAAATGCTTTGTTTTACACAGCGTAAATACAAAATGAGAATGATTCATGGGTTTGTTTCACAGTATGTTCCGAAAGCATGACGTCCCAATCAAACATCGATGCTCTTCGAGATCGCAGGTCAGCTTTGTGTTTGTATTAGTGTCGTAGCAAACAATTGAAAATGTTCATATTGCCATGACTAATTAGCGGAAATCCACCATGCAGGAGTGGTTCGAGTGTCCACAGAAATCGATCAGACTTTAGCTGAACGCTTGTTCTCTGTCTGTCCGATGGCTGGTGCATTATTGCACATAAACCATATCTTCCATAAAGTGACAATATAGACTATTTCCTTCTTTCATCAAACTGTGAGGTACATTTGTGGGAAAAAAATCATTTGTCTTTCTGCCTCCATGGTTTTGTGTATCGATATACAGTATATAGATCAGTTTTATTACACTTTGAACATTGGAGAGTGATGAAATCGACACATATTTTCATATATATTTTGGCTCTGGTAGGTTCCAGCTAGGATTGTAGACAAGACACTGTAGTCATTGTAGTCATGGTCAAGTCCAAGACTAGTTCAAGACCAGGATTGGCTGAGATCTTAAGGGGGTTGAGGCAAAATCAAGGTCAAGTCCTACTAAATAGCAAGACCAAAAACCATTAAATCCTTTTTGAGGCCAGGCCTTTATTTGAACTAGTTGGCTTCATTCATGCATTGCACCAGTGATTGTTTTCTAGAAGAAGGAAATTTGTGCATGTGAAAAGAAATGAAAAGAAAAGAAACATTATTTTTACAAACTCTTAGTCAAAACCAAGACCGTATTTAGCAAGACCAATGCCCAAGACCAAGCCAAGTCCAAGTTCAAATGCTAAGAATTCAGAGACAAGTACAACTCAATATAGAAAACCTCCAAGACTGGAATGGAGTCCTACAGCACTATCTAATTCAGAGTTGCGACATCTGCAGGTATATTTTATTTCTTGTAGTAGAAGATGGAATTAACTCAGATTGGCAGGTGGATGGTTTAACGATGATACAGCAGGTTCCAAGATTTAATGTAGGTCTCAAGGACCTAAACAGACAAATCATTGCATGTACTTGATTGCAGGCTTGTCCCAGTTGCCAGGATGTCATGTGTGCCACATGTGTCTTGTGTCATAGAGTTCGTTTCACTGCAGGTGGCTGTTACTTCTTCCATCATTATGCTGTCCTACGACACCCCAAAAAAAATTGGCATGCAACGGCCTTGTTTACGAAGCAACGGCAGGGAGGGAAGAGTGGGGTTGTAACCTGAGAGTTTTGTTCCTTTAATTAAACTAACCACTGCCATCAAAGACTCACCTAGTAATTTTCAGTTGGCTGCATGGTGCAGTGTTGAACAGGTGTCGCAGGCATGCTGCAACAAAAAATTCCAAGAGAGACGATCTCAAACCTTCACATTCAGCACGATCGTACGAACAACCAGGTCCTGGGTGAAATGGATCAGAAACTTGTTTTGATTGTCTGACATAAAGTGTATTGTGTTGTCTGTGTTTGTTTGACTTTTTTTTCTTTCTGTGAACCTGAGTACTATTTACGATGGCACAGAGCCAAAACCTGACTAATGCGCTTCTCTAAAGCCCAGAAATGAGCTTCAATTAGTCATAACAGAAAAACGTAAAAAAGCTACAACAGTGTGCGAGGAGTTAGTCCGGCTCTTGTCATCAAAAGCAGCGCTGAGTGACGCTTTTCGAATTGAATGCTCCCACAGGGGAAGTATTGTTTGCTCTGTTCAGGGTTGTTATAAAGGATAACAGATAAGCAAAATCTCTGTGGTCATGCTTTTGGCTAAAGAGTTTTGCTTGAGATTAGCTGGTGGTAGGTGTGGCCTGACAGCATTGTTTCATTTCGTGCAGTTTTCATTACATGAATTCTGCAAATCTTTTCTGTTCATGACTTGTATTGCATGAATGCAGTTTCACTATGACAGCTTGGCATTTGTTAAAGGAAAATTCCACCCTGGAACGCATTAAACGTGTTTATGTTGAAACATGTGTGATGTGCTTAGTGATAAGGGCGCTAATTTGTTGCTGCATTTTCATTATTCCTGTAAGAAGTCTGGTGTCTGATGTCACAAGGAGCTAGAGCAGTTACAATGGTGTTTAATAGGAGAATAAATGTAAATAATCTTTACCTTAAGGGATAACATCAGGTTTCACTGTTAGCTCCTAAAAGCAAAAAAAAAAAAAGTGCTTTTTTCGTCACTCACCGTTTTCCAGCAAGAGTCAACATCATTTTAACGAGAAATCCAATGTAGGAAAATTATGGCACAGATTCAGCTAGTTAATGTTCGATGACGGCTGCTGTGGCATTGACGGATGGCGATGACCGATGCTATGGTGTTGACGGCGGGATTAGCACGAAACTCGAAGCTTTGAAAGCTGATCTATTTGAGCAAAGTGTACGGATGTGGAGGTGACAGAGCGGGACTGACTAAAGTATTAAAGCGCCGCTGCATCGCTGTCTTTAAGTAGAGATAAAGCTATCAGCAGCACTATCAGCAAGTAGTCGAACAGTATTGTGGGTAATGTAGGAAACTGTAAACCAAAGTGAAAATAGTCCAAAGACGTTTAAATTGAAAGAAGTCAACTCAGGATTTTATTTAAAAAAACTGAATCTTGGGTGCCATTGAAGATGACATCGAGGTTTGCGCACAGGCCGTGTAATTGGCGGGAGAACAGTTCGTAGACAACAATGTGCTTATCAACTTCTTGTTCTTTTCGACAGTGGGCCATTTATACAATTACACCAAGTTCCATTTCTGCATTGCTTGTATGTGATAAAAAATTGGCGCTTCCGACAAGTTTATTGCTTTCATACCACAACCTTTCGAAACATTGAAAACATATGACTAGAAAAATAATTATCTGAATGTCATGGCAAGGAATGGTTGAATGATGCATGATGAATAATGAGTCTAGAATGGCCGTCAGTATCTTACTGTTCTGTAGACTAAGCTTTTGAATGTGTTGATTGAATTTGCTGCAGATTTGCTATAGTTTTTTTTTTTTTTTTTTTCCCTCTATGCTTCAAAATTGTATTGGTCCAGTAACAACGTTTTCCTTTCCTCTGACTTTCTGATATTAAACCAACTGCAGATGTGCTTTCTGTATTACGTTTAGCCATTTCGATGGCTTTGCGATGTAAAATCATTATTCCTTTACCACAAGAAAGGGTTGTAGGCTTTCCTGTATTGTATAGAACATACATTATATGTGGCCGTGTAGGAAAACCTGTCGGATGCCGCTGTGGTGGAATTCTTGGGGGAGGAAAAAAGAGACAAATTTGGACAAAAAGTCAGGGTTTTGTTCATACCATACTTTGACACATTTTTTTTTCTCCATCCACCAGCCAGCTCTCCCCATCACATGACAGCTGCTAACCAGGGAGGGTGGAGGCTAACACGTTCTTCCTCCAAGACACTTGAAGCCAACTACTGTCTGTTTTCAAACTGCTGCTCTTGCTGTGTCACAGGGCAAAGTAACACACTCGGAGGAAAGAGCTATCTGCCCTCTTCCGCATCCATGAGCGGCAGCCTACGTGTTTATTTGTCTGTATTGTTGCAAAAAAGTTCCATCAGTGAGATTTTAATTTGGCAAGCCAGCTTTTAGTTATAGCGCCCCATCATCATGGAACGACTTGCAGAACCAAGTTAATTTCATTTTCAGGTTTTCAGCTATTTATATGGGAATAGTTTCGGCTCTTGTATTTGTTTCACAGACCATTTATTACTTGCTATTATTTATTACCATTTATGTGCTGCCTTCTTGGCCAAGACTCTCTTCTAAAGGAGATTGTTTTGTCTCAGTGTGTCTACCCTAGCTAAACAAAGGCTAAATAAATGACTATCTAAAAATTTCCACTGATTGTTAATTTCATTTGAATGAAAAAATGTGGTTCAGTGATTTTAGGTCAGTTGTTTGTGTTTTTTCTGGGGTTGCTAATGAGTTTTTGCCTATAATTAGCTCTAAGCAGGGGGTTGACACAGTGAGTGAACTATATTTGGGTTGTTTGTGTTGTACTGGTTAGATTTTCAAGCATGACACAGCTGGCCAAGTGTGAGCAAGTTCAAACCAGAAAGTGTATTCCAGTGGTGGAATGGCAGTGGGCAGGAGTGAAGCTGGGGCAAAAGGTCATAGGTCATTGGTCATTTCTTATGTTTTTTTTTTGTTGTTTTTTTTTTTAAATCTCAATCAAAAAAAGTCATGTCTTTCTCAGTATCACATGTAACATTTTAAGATAATTAAAAAAGTATCTGTGTAGATACTTTTGGGCGTTTGTAAGTTAAGGTACTCGAGCACAAAGCTATTAGTGTGCGCAAACATCAGTGGAATGCCTCAGGTCCAGAGGCATGTCTTTAATAGCTGTACAAACATTGAGGTGATGATATTAGACTGCTTCTCTTTGTGGCAGAAAGAATGAATGCATCACACCCATATGTAATAAAAAATATTACAATTTGCTCTCTGATCCACCCAGTCCTTTGTCTACACACTAATGTCAACACTCAAACATGTAGACATAATGCAGATTTACAGAGCATGTTGTGTTTAGGCAGTGGCTTGATTGCAAAGGTTCGACAACATCAACTAGATGGAAATGTCAACCACGTTCCCGCGGACATTATTAACAGGGATGGTAAGGTCATTCACACTGATAAAGCAAACTAAAACACACAAGGATCATTTATACATTTGTTACAGTTTACGCAAAAAGTTGCTTAGGTTTAAATCAGAGCTAGAGATGGGAATATAATTTTTTTTTTTTTTTTTACCTTATTGTATCTGACTTGTTTGAAGTTGTATGGACATGAGGTAGCATCAGGTTTGGCATCCACAAAACAAACACTGGTAAAGTATACTAAAAATGAAAATAGCAGTCGATAATTAAGAACGTTGGAACAACTCGAACAAATGAATTACATGTAGTGTTCATACGTGTCATTTTAGCATACTTTATCACTGTTTGTTTTGTGGACTTTTTTTGTGGTCCTTGTATGAAACTGAAACGAAATCACTCTGACTTGTTTGATGTTGTACAAACATCTTACGGCATCTGGTTTGACACCTACAGAACAGTATGTTAAAAATGGAAATAGCTGACAGTAATTAAGGAAGTTGAAACCACTTGAACAACACCAAAAAAAAAAAATTACATGCAATATTCATATTTGTCATTTCTATATCTTGGGGTAACCTTTCCTATTTGCATTACCCTGTCATTAGGTTGAGTGGCGCTCCCACACACTGTGCTGGCTCTAAGTCGATCTTACACAAAACTATTATGAATGCAAATGAAGAGAAGCCATTTTGTTAAAGTTCGTATTGAATAGTTAGATAGTGCAGCGGGTAGCATTGCTGTCTCACAGCTCCAGGGTCATGGGTTTGATCCTAAGCTTGGATTACTATCTGTGTGGAGTTTTGCATGTTCGCCATGCGTCCGTGTTTGTTCTTCTGGGTTCTCTGCTTTCTTCCACCTTCCGGAAACTTCCTAGTAGTGAATCGGCTACCCTAAATTGCCCGTGAACGTATATGTACGTAGCACCCTACAATACACTGGCATCCCATCCACGGTGTATCCCTGCTTCATGTCTTCCCAAGATAGACTCCAGATCCGCCCAAAGAGTTACTGATCCACTTACTGAACGAACCTCTAACGCTAGGCCTTTACCATCTTTTAGATATTAGTCAAGTGATTCATTTATTTTGAAAAGACTCTTAGAGGTGATTCACTTATTTGTAAATGACTCCTCAAGTGATTCACCTATTTGTAAATGACTCTTTGAGCTGATTCGCTTTCAGCTATTCGTAAATGCCTCTTTGAAGAGATTCACTTATTTGTAAATGATTCTTTGAGGTGATTCACTTGCTTGTAAATGACACTTTGAGATGAGTCACTTATTTGTAAATGACTCCTTGAACACTTTGATCCTCCTTGGGCATAACCTCTCATTTTTATATGAATCGTCTCATGAGAACTCATTTCAGTGTGTCTTTATGAATCAAGAGACCATGTTGGGCGCTCATGCAGACAGTCTGTCTAATCTGTCACACACACAGCCTCTTTTGGGCTGCTTTCTTTCTCTCGTTTTTGTTTATGTGTATGCTCTGTACATGCTCTCGGTGTGCCTTCAGGGCTGCTTGGCCCGCCTGCTTCTTTCAACAAATTGCTGGCTGTTCGCAGCCTTTTAAATGCCACACTGCTTTAATTACAGTATTTACACTATTTACTAGGCTGAAACAAAAGCCGTGTCCACGCAGCAGGAGGGTCAGGTGAGCCTGGAGTTCAAACACCTGGCAAAGTTTAAACATGCACACACACTCACACACACACACACACACACACACACACGCACAAAATGTTTCTTATGTTTTATATGTCTCTTCACTCTTACTCCTTTTAACCCTCTGATAGTTTTCCCGGGCTGTAATCTGCTTGTAAACAACGTTTGTGCAAAAGGAACAATCTCAGTTTACTCCACCGACTTGAATAACTTGTTAGAGTCTGCAATTAATCCTGCAATCAATTGTACAGATAATTAAAACGTTGGAAAACATAAATTGCTCTGGTAATTACACACTCTCATGCCTCCCCCCTCAGGTATCGCTGTACACCCTGTCACGTTCCACCTGATTGTAGCTGAGATTTGTGAGAGAATGTCTGTGAAGAGACGTCGCTCTTCTCACACACTTATTTCCTTTCCATGTGCGCCAATCAAACGAAATGTTAACTATCTCTACTGTTTCCATTCGCTTTGAACTACATGTCTTATTCAGGTTACCACAAAAAGGAATGTGTTCAACCCTGAAACGTTTGTATTCTGTCCTCGGGCATGGGCTGTTAAGTCATAATTGGCGAGAATAACTATATGACTCAGGTGCTGGTGTGGTAGGAGAGATGATAGATGAAAAGGGTTGGCCCTATCTGTTTTTTTTCTTCTTTTTATTCATTCCCTGTCATGTCTATCTCGCATACTTTCTCCGCAGTCTCTTTATCTATCTATCTATCTATCTATCTATCTATCTATCTATCTATCTCTACCTCCCTCATTCCTCGTGTTTGAAGTTAAATGTACCTCCTCAGTAATTATCATGTCACTAGCAACTGAACTGTAATTATGTTTATTGCTTGTTTAAATTGTTCTGTGTGTTTACCAGTCTGTGAGGTTAGTGCTTGGTTTCCTTTCAGCTGGGGGGTTTCCCCATTGCTTTTACTTATCCGTTGAACAGAAAATCAGTTTGCGTTACTTTGTACTTTGGAGGAGGAAAAAAGCTAAAAAAAAGTAGCTACCTGGCTCGGCAGGGTTTGAAAGAGCATGTGTAGCTTTTGCAGTAATAACAATCAGTTAGGAAAAAGACCTGAAAAACATTTTCTTTTGGTATGTATGTCTGTTCAAACCCTGTTGCCTCACATTGTAACCGCAGCTCGAGCTACTCATTCCGAATCCTGCCACGTATTAGCTCACAGTAGAGCCATTTTTGCTAAGTGAATCAATTAGCATACACAGATGACAGGTGATCTTTTTTTTTTAGAATAATTAAGATGCAAGTACAACAGGACCCCCGTATATATAATGGCTAGGTTGTGTATACAGGATGGACACGCTGGATAAAGGGATGATTAACATCATCATCATCATCATCATCATCATCATCATCAACTTCATCACGTTACTCAGAACAGCACACTCTTTTAATTCTGAATGTTTCTGGAATTTTCTATTTATATTTTTCGGACCGCGGTCAACTGAAACAGCGGGATATAGGGGTTTTACTGTATGTGGAAACACTGACAAAAGCAAGCAAAATAAACTCCAACGCATAGTCGTCATATAACGTTCCTGCTAGCAGAACATCACAATTATACATGTCAAGAGACTCAACAAACTCGAGTAATATTTCCTCTGTGTGATATGAGGAGAGAACGCCACAGCGCCAAAGACTTGCAGACTTGTGGATAATGACTATATACTTGGCTTCTTGTCTTATTTTCCATCTATCCATAACCTTTGTAATTTTTTTAAAACTTTTTGAGAATGGCACAACATCCGTCCCGTTAACTATCTTCAAAAATCAAACAAATGAGTGTGATGTGATTGGATTTGGTATGAATGCTAACTCCACCCCTAAACGTAATCTCATTTTTCACTTGTGCACCTTGTACACACTTTGAAAGTCTATAAGCTCTTTGCTAAAAAACAAAAAAAAAACAAGTCATTAGCTACAAATATGACAAAACTGAGGAACTTGTTTATGAATAAACAAACAAATGGTAAAAACCAGCTTACCGTCTACTGAAATACGTTTGTAACTTTTGTTGTGGAAATATTGTATAGATTTAAACAAGTAATAGAAATATGCTCGGATTTTGTTTGACTTTGTACAAAAGAGTAATAAAAGCCGGTGTGACCAGTAACAATGGCGCAAACCCTGATCTTAACTTTAACCTACGTAACTTGCCATATAAAGGACGTCATTTTGCATGCACGTGCATGCATTTCTTTATGGAAACGGAGCATCTGTAACTTTTCTGCCTCAGTCTATAGGCTCATGAGGTCACGCAGTAACTGTTGTATATCTCTAAAAAGGCTTTATTTGTAACAGGCCAATGAGAAGGCTGAATGGCGTGCCGTTCGTGCAGGCCGTAATTAGCCAACCCCATTTGACCGCCCGTTGTCACCTGAAGACAGGTGGGAATTGTGGAACTTTACACTTGGCTCGATCACGTGACCAGGGTCAGGCTCGGGCCACCGGTGTGCCACTATAGCTGTCAGGACAGGACCATTCATCAAGCAGGTTATTGCACCGCTCCTATGATGCCCACAAGGCTTGTGAGTGTGTGTATGTGTGTATATGTGTATCTGTTTGTGTGTAAAGGTGATTGTTTTACAGTCACATTTCACCGAACAGCAAGTTTTTCAAGTAATGCTGCTCCATTCTCACATCTGACATGGGTAAGTGGAGTTAACGCTCGCCGTCTCGCCGTGAGCCCTTTCCTGATCACTCGAAGATTTATGGGCCCTCAAACGCTTGCCTATGACAAACTGCACATTCACAACCTCGTAACCTCTCCCTCAGGCCCTTCTCTCTCTCTCTCTCTCTCTCTCTCTCTCTCTCTCTCTCTCTCTCTCTCTTTTTCTTTCCATGTTCACAACAATTCCCAACAATTCTGACTTTTTTTTTTTCCCCCACCGTTTTTCTCTCACTGTGTAAATAAACACAGCTTTGGTGCAGAAGTGAAACTTTAAACATGCAGTATGTCAGCAGTAAACACCTATAGTTTGCATAAGGGTGTGCAAAAGTTTGCATACCCTTAAGACAAAATAAAAATATTTAGAGCAAGAAGTGTTTTTATTGTTTTAGGTTTCACAGGTTTCACGTATTTTTTCATGAGCACCAACAAAAATGGCACTGTTTGTTCATATCATGGAATTCGATTTTTTTCGGTGGTCCTATAGTGTATCATAAAATATTAATAATTGATAAAACTAATTATTTTAGACATATTATATGCCCACTTGTCATTGTAGCTTAATGTAATTCTATTTTTGTAGCATGAATGGCCAAATATTGTATGTTAAAATTTAATATTAAAAAAACAACGACAGCAACAATTTTATTTATTTAATTTTAGTTATTTTTTATGCCCACATATGATATGAAGTTTTTTTGTTTTTTTTTTAATGGTCAAATAGTCTCTTAAAATATAAATAGTGAAAAAATACGTGATGCCCACATTTCATTTTTAACATAATGGACTTCTTTTTTTTAAACATAAAAATGGTTAACTAGTTTGTCTTAGAACGTTAATAATTGAAAGAAATAAATCATTTTAATTATTTTTTTTATGTCTCCATTTCATTATTAACATAATAGAATTCTGTTTTTTTTTAACAAAAATTGTCAAATAGTGTGTCTTAAAACATTATTAGTGAAAACACAATGATCTTATCTATGTTTTATGCCCATGACTCATTTTTAACTTATTTATTTATTAGTTCATTTATTGTGAAAAAGAAGAAGGTTATCTTTTTGCTGTGGGGGTGCTTTTACCACTTTTGCCACGATTGCAGCTTTCTTCAGTTATTCTTGATAAAATATAACACACAAGGAGGCATCGTGACACACTCTCTGCTGTCATATTAAGCCGAAGCATTGTGTGTCCAGAGCTAATGTTTGTTTTAGCGTCGTTGCTCCGTTGCTCTGGAGGTCCAGGATGATTTCTCACCTGGAGCAGCTCAGGTGGGGAAGAGAACGTCCCACCTCCCCCGGTCGTTCATCTTCACTTCCTCTCGCGCTCTATTCACTGAGCAGTGAAGGCCAATCTCGTCTATTTGCCTTTAACCTAACGTCGTAAATTAGCCACGGCTGACGTCTGGTTCGCGTTCTTTCTTTGGCCTGGGGAGAAAGATCAGGAAAGGTGTTGGGTAATTTGTTTGTCCTGTAACAGGAAAATGGACCGCCACCTGGTTTAGAGTGCTCAAGCTCTGTCCTGCTGCACACTACACACCGCCGTCCTCTTTTATTACCCCAATTATGGAGGCTGTTTAGTAGCCACCTTGCTTCTTGTGTGTGTGTGTGTGTGTGTGCGCGCATGTGTGTTGGATTGGTCGGCATCTGGTTGGAGTAGGACCCACACACTCGCACACCCACTCCAGCCACATCAAACAGCCTAAGGGGAGTGTGAGTGTGCTGGGTGGGTCTCCCTCCCCTCGGCATGTAGATTGTTGTGCTGACCAAAAGTGCACCGATACCACAGACACCCAGACTTAGGAGACATTAACTAGGAGACGGCGTTTCATGTGGTTTAATAGAAACTCTTGCTGTACACATGGAGTTAGACCTCCCTGTGCAGGCGGCTCACCCAAAAGGTAGCTAATGTCGAACTCATAGTTATGAAAAAAGCGTCACCCTAGCCACCGCCAGCACTCTGCAGAGGGAAAAAAAGAAACAGCCTGCCTTTTATAGCTGTTAAAAAAAGGAAAGGCTGATCATATGGTAGTTTTATTAGGGGATCATAATGAAAGGAACATGTGTGACACGTTTGATGTGTCACATGCAGAAAGCACCGTCAGCACAGTCCTCACACAATAGAATGTACTGATGCCTGGTGTGATACTGACTATAATATTTAAACACACACACACACACATACACACACTCGCGCAAACACAGATAAGCAGCATCAGTAGACCTGAAGCTGTTAAACCATTTGTCATATTTTAACACTGTCATTAATGAATGAAAAATCAATATTAACAGTATTGTTGTCTAACAATTCACAGCCTGAACAATTTTGGGGATTGGTCACTGAGTGTTTTTTTTCTTGAAGCATTTACTGTTTCCTACAGCTCAAGGGCTGAGTCAGTTTGATAAATTGCCACGTCGCAAATGTCACGCAGCCGTCGCAGAATGTCCCACTTAGCAAATTGACCACTTATTGAACTTTTTAGGCTTTATTTACTAGCAAATTTGTTAACATTCGTATGAAAAGCTATGATGGTTTTAGTTAAGGTAGGGGCAGGGTTAGATTTAGTGTCCGAACTTTTTCATACAAGGTCATTCATATGTCCAAATGGTTCTTGATTTATGACATCAGGTCTGTTAATATTAATGTATGTACATAAATAGAAAAAAAACATACATACATACATACATATATATATATATATATATATATATATATATATATATATATATATATATATATATATATATATATATATATATATATATATATATA
>CM040999.1:4450252-4496999 GCA_022985145.1 Pangasius djambal
GGGGGGGGGGGGGGGGGGGGGACGCAGCAAGGTGACAGGATTCGTTAATCATTTCATTTATTTGTAGATTTTTCTTTCTCTATAGCAATCTTTCCCTCTGTTCTTTTCTCTTCTCATCTGTGTGTCCAGAGTGCAGGGTTGATGAGGATCGATGGGGAGAGCATTACAGTAAAACGTATTGATCAGGCGGAGGGCGAGCCGGGGAGATGGCCAAGTGATGCAATGCTTAAAGGAATTTATCCTCTGACTTCTGCATTAACCTTCTATTGACTGCTTTGGCTGTCCATAATTAACACTCACTTTAGCTAAAGTGGTTAGTTTCAGCACTGAATCGGACTGTGTGTGTGTGTGTGTAAGAGAAATTGAAAATAAGAATAAATGGAGGACAATGGGAATCGAAATTCAAGTGCTATATGTATATTTGTGTGTGTGTTAGTGAACAGGCGAGCCCCAGTGGGCCCACAGGCGAGAGAATCATAGATACCTTTCGCATTAGCATGCTATTTCAGCAGGTCTGGCACTCGGGCTATAGGGTTTCGGGGCAAATTGAAATGAGTGATTGTATTGCCAATCTCTGGTGAATGCGGCCCAGGCGGGAGAGACTCGGCCTGGATCTCTCAGAGGTTAATCTAGACAGCACCGTACACTTGACACGCTCTCTGGTTTCGACCTTCCCTTCTTTATTCAATGTGTGTGCGTGTGTGTGTGTGTGCGTGAATGAGGTTATATTCATACCTGCATATATTTGAATTTTGTCTGGTGATTTATTCTGAAAGGTTGTAAAAGTAATCTCCTGTGATTATGGGTGTGAATGGGTGTTAACGAGTATCAAACAGTCATTACCATTGCTATGATATTATGACCCAGTTATTAACATTGGTATGATGTCTGTTGGGTTATATTTGGAATTGTTGTGACAAAAGGATCTAGTGGTTTTCCATCACGCTGGGTTTTATATCACAAACGTGTCTGCATGTTAATTTCGTATCACTCAGCCCTGCCTTTGTGGTTTTTTTGTGTTTAAATATACTATATGTGTGAGTGTGTGATTGTGGACACAGGCTTGCTCAGGTGTCTGGGGTGTGTCGAAGCGAGCCATTGATGAGCTAAATTTCACTGTTTGAAAACTGAATTTTCTCCACTGCTTTACAATAAGGTCCGCTTCAAAAACCAATGCTGCAGGGAATAAAACAGGGTGAGTTGTGCCGTTATAGGAAAATAATGAACGATGGAGTAGTGTGATGAAGCAGCATTATTTTCTTTTAGACAATAGCAGTTTTCCAGTGTTAATCATTTCTGTTTATGAAAGAATGGTGCTGTAATTTTAATTTGTTTAAAGTTACGTGTAATGTTTTTGAACCAAGTTAGCTCCTTTTATCTCTTATATTATAGCAGCTATAAACCCTTACCGGCCTCAATTTTTCTTCTGTCTTAGAAGGCAAAAAAAGTAGCTTTTCAGGTTACAAGAAAGTCGGTGTTCCAGACTTTCCAGTAAAGTTACAACTTTTACCTCTGACTGTTACAAATCACTGACACTGGAGACTCCTTCCAAAAATATGTTTCCTTACAGAAAATTTCACCATATCAACAATAATGGTGGAGCGAAATGGTAACGTTTTGGAACAAGCACATTAATGCAAACCTTGTAGTCAGAGCTACTGTCAGAGCTACCATTCTCGAAAACGAACCAACACCTTCTGACCAATCAGATTCGAGAATTCAGCAGCGCTGTGGTATAGTTAACATTAACAAACTGCTAATTTCAGAATTAATACACAGTAAGTAGCTAATAAAGTAACCAATGCTTGGAATGATCACTTGAAAATACGTCAATATAATGAACAAACCCAACAAACCCTCGACTATAAATAATTAATATGCCTTAATTAATATTTGCCATGGCTAATTGACAGAATTCATAATGCTGAATGGGGGAGTGCAAATATTTACACTCAGGCACCTGAGAGCAGTTAATTATGAGCATTTAGTAGCTTGCTGTAATATAATTTATGCTCGTTTATTTCAACTCATTTGGAATTAAGGTGTAACATTTAATTAATTGCTGTGTTAACTTGCTTTATTACTTTGTTGACATGGCTTATGGTTTATTCATGCTGAAATGTACAGTTTGCTAATGTTAAATAATGTTAGTTAATGGAGGATGAATGTTAAGGAAAATAATTTAAAGTTAAAATCTAATTTTGAATTTTTAAGATCCTGTGTTTTACATTTAGTCTGTCGAAATTTGTTGCATGATGTAGCATGGATCTTCACCTATCTGTTTAAATTGTGTATCAATTTTCTAATCAAATATATATAGTTATACGTTAAAAAACGTAGGTGTCTTATAAGTGATGATGCATGTAAGTAGTTATTTTTCAGTATTCGTGTTTTTGGGGCTGAATATCAGATGCGTTTTGTCGAGTATATAGTGCACTGTATATATACATGTATCATATACCCTATGTAGCGAGCATATGTAGTATAATATTTGAGATTAAGGCTTTTGTTTTGAGCGTTTTGAGTTTTGTGTTCCCTAAAAATGAAATTGTACTAACTATCAATGTCAACACTGCAAAAATCATTAAATTCTATGATAATATTACAATATTGCCTTTGCTTATTTGCAGTAAGAACACAAAGTAGTGTTACGGTTAATGTTATATCTGTCTGTGGCACTATACACTTATAAGCTCATTAATATCCAGACACATTCTAGTGCTAGATCTGGTAAATAATTTACATTTGAAAGCCATTTTTAAGGAATCCTAGTGTGTAAGGTGTTCTTGCTCCTTCCTGCTCCTGTTACTGCTTCCTCTCGACTAATTCTCCACTTTGGTAACTGATGAGCTCATTTCAGCACACACTCGTCTCCAGCCCCAAGGTCACCTAATCATATCATTTATGAAGTGATGCGTGGCTTTATGGTACTTAGCCCATGTTAACAGATGCTGGTATTAAACCCTGATGTAAAGCATGGATGATGTATGGACGTTGCGTGTTTTAATCGTCATCTTCAGCGTGTAATGCTGTAGCGATCAAGATCCTGCAGGCTGAGACGCAGCACTTAAGAGGACAGCCACGGCACCATTAAGTGGCCCTTACAAAATATATAACCACAAATAGTGGCCAAGAGGGGCTGTCCTCTGACTGCTTAAAGGCCTCAAACCATCCATAACATGGAGAGAGAGAGACAGAGATAGATTTCGTGAGTTTGTGTGTGTGTGTGTGTGTGTGCTTAGTTAGTTAGTTAGTGTCCTAATATATCTATTTCTAATAATAGTTGCTGTCCTAATACCTTATTAATTATCACAGTCCTTTATGCACATTATCATTGCTAGTGCTTTCAGTAATTATAGCATGTATAATGTGAGAAAAGTGATTAAATTCATCATAACTGATGAAACGCAAACCGTTCTTGCAAATGGAGTCAGATTTTTGGTTCATACTGTGTGTTTTGTGTATTTGTCTCTTTATTGAACCCAGTTGTCCCCATATTGAAAGCAATACATGATCGTTTTTATATTATGAAGAGAGTTATTATATTTGGCTGGAACCCAACTTTTTTTTCTTTACTTTTTTCCCCTTAAAAAAATGCAGGTTATATTTTAAAAACCTAGAAAATGCTAAATATTGCTGTTTGAAAACCAATGTTAAGATAATGGTTGGTTTTAGACCTACTAGTATTTAGCTACAGTAATATACAAGTGAATGAAAATACAGTAATTACGATGCGGGTTTCAACTGTGTAAGACATTTTATTCACGAACATCCTGTTTTATATAAATATCTGTTTTATATGAATGAATTAAATAAATATCTTTATTTGTTTGTTTGCTGTCCTAAAACCTCATATTGTGGATTATTGCTGTTCGTTATGGCATTATCGATGCTAATCTATTCAGGGAATAGAACATTTCATTTGCCGAAGTTCATCGTAATCGAGGAAGGAAACACAGTTCTTGGAAATGGACCCAGCCTCTTGGTTCCTACTGTGTGTTTGCGTAATTTGTCGCTTTATGGAGCTCAAAAGGCCCCATATTGGAAGGAATACAAGATTTCAACATTAAAATGGTAATTACTGCAACTTTTATTGAAACTTTTATTAAAACTAAAAAAAAAACGCAACGATTTTTTTAACGCAAAAATATTTTTTTCCTTTAAGGTTAAGCTCATGATTGGTTGTGCACTTTTATTTAGTTACAGTAATACACATGTGAATGGAAATACCATCAGTCATTAAACCCTGACTACATGCAGTTAGTGGGTGTGTTGTGATTCACAAAGAATAATTGCGCAAGTGATGCAAAGGCGGGTGAGGAAATAGTACGTTTTTTTTTTTTTTTATTTGTTTTTTTTTTTTTGTGTGTATGCACTAATTGTTCTTGGTAGCAGTGACGAGCTTAGATCTCAAAGAGAGTCCCGGAACAGTAAAGTTGCAACTTGCCACACACAATTACTCATCACATGTATTACTAATTAAAAGATTAAAGGCTGTGAGACATGTGGAAAAACTGTCCAAAGTGCAATATGAATGCCAGGTGAAAGACAGGAGTGTGCGTTTGGTTTATAAAACGTCTTCACAGGATCTTTAAGTGTTGCATCAGAGGTGTGAGCATACAGCAAATATCTAATGTGCAACTTTTAACACAGTGATATTAAATCATTTTTCGAGAAATCATAACAAAATATTGGTTTTATTTTATCTTTAAATGGATGAAATAGACTTCCACAAATTTAATACCTGCCCTTCAGTCATATCACTGTACCCTTTAGGTTTTGTAAATCATTCTGCAGGTGTGAAATCAATGGATTTGCACTGACATCACCTTGTATTTTTTTTACTTTTAAACTAGAAACAGTGCAAATTGCATATTTATTAAGGCAAACCCACAAAACGCTCTTTTTGCACGTGACGCATTCCTCTACAGACTCTGTTCATAAATCAGCTTGCATGTTTTTTTGCAGGTATCAATGAGTTTAAACATGTTTTTACACATGCTAGCCTTTAGTAAATCAGGCTCTGTGTGTGTGTGTGTGTGTGTGTGTGTGTGTGTGTGTGTGTGTGTGTTTATAGGGGTGTTGGTGTGCATACATATGAACGAGCACGACATCATTCTTTCAGTCATGTGTAATTTAGTCACCACACCAGAGAGCTGCTCTTAACTTGCAGGTGACAGCCAGCTGTTACCACACACCTTGAAACAGCAAACACACACACACACACACACACACACACACACACACACACACACACACACGGACATTGTCTTGCTGCATTTTATGCAAAGTTATTCGAGGCAAATTCAGGTGGTTACAGTATGACGAGTATGCACGTAAATCAGTCGCAGTGTGATGAGATCAAAGCCGCGTGCTGGAGCTAATCTGTGTACCTGGCCAGGTGTTGGTCAGTGCAAGCGCAGGTGTGTGTTCAGCAAATGATTTACACACGTTTGTCTCTTGTATGATTGCAGCAAGCTGGTTCCCAAGGCATTGCTCTGAGGCTTCATTGAAGCCTTCACACCCTCTTTCACTCTCACACTTCATGCACTTCATTGTTTTCATTTCAGGTTTTTACTAGACGTCATAAATAAAACAGAAAACGTGTGGGGTTTTGTGTGTGCGGCTTAAAAAAGGGTTGTGACTCATTTGAGAGCATAAACGCTTTCACCCTTGCGCACACACGCACACATAATGAGTAGCAAAAGACACATTACATTTCAAAGAAACCTGGCTTGATTTTTTTTTTTTATTTATAGTTTACACACACTGAGTCCACCATGACTAAATATTCTTTCAACTGTGAAGAGCTAACACTCTCATTGCCAAAAGATACAACCTGGGGAAATTCTTTAGGAGTCCAAACGGAAATCCTGAATCGAGAAAAGTCCAGGAAGTTCCTGGGACTCCTCATAAGGCTTTAATCTGCCACGACAAGGCCTAAAACTTCATTCTGTTTTAAAAATGAAAGCGGGCTATCAATGATAATTAATCAGTGATGTGGTGGTGTGATGTGGCGTTACTGTTACAATCCTAAAGTTGAATATTTACTTTTAACATCACATTCCAAAGTATTTCATTCCCCTTATACCAATTTATACCTTATACCAGTTTGGCAACGACTACATATTTAGAAATGAATTAAACAATGTCATCATTTTTTATTTGTTTATAGTTATATTTATGCCTGCGAAACAAGCGGGTTCCTGTTTTCACTTACGTTATAATAGCTCTATATCGTCGTTCCCTCACCAGCTTGTCTATTTTTCCGTCGTGAATCTTACAAAGTGTTGACACTGGAGACTCCTTCTGAAAAAAAGAAAAACAGATAAATAAACATCTCTTTCCAGAAAACTTCACCATGTCAGTGATTACTTTTTTACTAGTTTGCGTCTCCACCATACAAAACCCTATGTAAGAAATTTCAGTAGAAACAATAACATATCGGAAGCTAGCTAATAGCTAGCTCTGGTGCAAAGCATCTTTTCTCATTTGAGATAAACCTAAATGTTTATGTCTGTGTTTATGCTGTAAAAGGCCAGCGTTTAGCATGTTATTTAGCACCACCATCCGTGCTTTCAGAAAGACTTCACCTGAACACAGGGCAATGATGGTGCTACTTTTGCACAGTTGCAATACAATATTATGCTAATCAGTGTAGCTTTTTAAGTCTAGCCAGAAAATAAAATAAGGCTAAGACACAAGCCCCTAGAAAGTCTACGTACAAAATATTACACCGAAATACCACTGTATTTATGATTTTTGACTGAGATCGTTTGTAAAAATCAAAGTGTTGCACGTTGTCATTGCAAATTCTCCACGTTGTCATTCCTACTTTCTGTTTCAGCTCTGTTGACTAGATGTTTCCGTTGTTATGGAGATGCTACCATTAGTCATTGTATGACCTGACACACCCATACCCACTAATTAAGTGAAATACTTTGTACAGTTTAAATAGCATTTAGCTATAATTACTTTGTAATTAAGAAGATTTTTTTTCTTGACCCTACCATTTGTAGTTCACGAATAATATTTAACCTTTGGAACCATTTTGACATGTTGCAGTAACGATCTGCACCCTTAAGTGGACAAAAAAAACAAAACAAAAAGAAAAACAACCAAACTTGCTTCTTTTCTGCTTGTTACTGTATCGTTCATATATTGAAACAGGGAAGTAATTCCGCAATTTACGTAAAACGTAAAAACACACTCCTGAGAACGACATCCATCTGAACAAATCCTCATCATACCACAAAGAGGAGGTTAAATGAGGGTTTATTTTTTTAATATCGTGATCACTTTGCGGTCTTTACATGAACATTTGTTTGGTAAATTGACTGTTCATTAAACAACACCTTGTTTGCGTGCTTGTAGAGTGTAACCTGAGTGTTAATTGTGTTTCTGTGTGTCTGTAGATGTCAGTCGAGCCTGGCACAGACTCTACCCCCCGAAGAAGCGCCTGTCGACCGACCGTATTGGACCAGCGACGACCCCGAAATGCCCCTGCCTTTTGACCTCTCCGACATCATCAGTCGGGTGGAGTCACTCCTCTGGAGGTAGCTTTTTTGAGTCTACCACTCTTCAGCTTAATGAACTAACTAGGCTTGTGCGAGGTTGATTTTTTTCCCCTGCCCGTGATTTACCATTTAAAAAAAAAAAAAAAAATCACAATAAATGATTCAATCGTCCAGAACTAATGTTCGATCAGACATTGATCAGTTTTATTTCACGTTAATGAACTCATTCTTCATTTACCTTGACAGAAGGCGAAGACGCATGAGACGATGCGGTGTCAGTTAATACCGGAGAGTTCAAAATAATCGTTTCAGAATAATATCTCTCTTTTCTCATCCTCTGTTTTTACTGGGGAGAAAAGGCATGTCTTTTGAGTGATAGCAGGTGTGGTGATAGAAAATAATCAGAGTAAACGTTACTGAATTTCTCTGGAAGAAAAATCGTGTGGAGATGATTACATTGTTACTTTGCAAAAGCCTAGAATTAACCTAACAGCTTTATACGGTTGAGGTAACGTCCGGTTACCGGTTATCAATCTTTTAAATCTTAGTCATGTACATAAAACAAACTAACCCAAATACTGATCCAACCACAGTGCTTCTTAATGCAAATTAGTTCTCATTGTGCTTTCATTTCCTTTTAATTCAGCTACTTTCACATTCACATTCTCCTGCCACCTTGAAAAGGAGATACTTATGGAATGAGATTTGTTCTTGTTCATTTGTTCAAAGCTCATTTATCTTAATTGTAATGGTTTGTTTTAGTGTCACATTTAATTATATACATAATTTGAAGTTGTACCTAAGGTTTTAGAACTAAATTACACTATATGGCCAAAAGTATGTGGACCCCTGACCGTTGCAGTCATATGTGGGCCTTCTCCAAACTATTTCCTCAAAGTTTGAAGCATGGAATTGTCTAGAATGTCTTTGTATGCTGTGGCATTAAGATTTCCCTTCACTGGAACTAAGAGGCCCAAACATGTTCCAGCATGACAGTGCTCCTGTGCACAAAGCGAGCTCCATGAACACAGCCACACAGCCACGCTCCAAAATCTAGTGTAAAGCCTTCCCAGAAGAGTGGAGGTTATTATGACAGCAAAGGGCTGACACAATGTATAATGGGACGTTCAACAAGCACATATGAGTGTGATTGATCAGGTGTCCACATACTTTTGGCCATAGAATGTATGTAGCTGTTAAGGGAATGTATATGATCAACATTGTATTGTGGTGTGATGCTGCCTGGCTCATAGCAGAGTTACTGGTGCTGGAAATGTTCCAAGAACAGCATGTCATGAATTGTTTTATTTGTCTTATACCACAGCAGTTTGCCAAATATTACAGTTCCTTAAAAAGAATGACATACATTTTATCCATATGTAGTCACATTCACTATTGTGCAACGTCCATGAAACAAGTTACAGCAGCTACAAACAGTCATTCCCTCACTTTATCTTGAAGTTAAGACAAAAGTTCAGCTTATCGTTGTTGATGAGAAACTACAAAGCTTAATGTTCACTGTCCTGAGGATGGTGGTAAACGTACAGACTGTTACGAAGCTCTGACATTGGAGACTCCTTTCCTAAATGTTAAATAAACATGTCTTCAGAGAAAAATGACACCATATCAACAATTACACGCTTTTTTTTCTTTTAACCCGTTTATATGGTGCACCCATTATACAGTTCTCTGTTAGTATATGAAATGATAACGTGTTAGGTTGAGCGCATTGATATATACTGTAAACCTGTGATTTGCCTTGTAGCCGGAGCAGTTGTCAGTGTTGCTCTTGTCTTGTTGCGCTTTCTGACCAATCGGATTAGAGGATTCAGTAGCGTTGTGGTATAATAAGAATTGTTCATTTAAAAACGTTCACTTATACAGCTAAATTGGAATAGAGTAAATCAGTTCAAGCCAATCTGAAGCCAATGGTGAAATTTATGAGGTCTGTAGTCTGTTTAATAATCCATTAAACAGAAGAATAATCATTTTGTAAATCTTTAAATTCGAGTACTTTCATAGTCATTGCATACATTCAGCAAGTTGGTGTGAAAAATGCTATAAAGAAACAAAAAGCATGATACACATTTTAATATGTTAAAAAAAAAAACCTCATTCGGATGATGAGAAAAAATCGGAATCTTTTTTTTTTTTTTTTTTCCAGGATGTGAAGATTTTGTCAGACAATGAAAGAGAGAGGCAGATGAAAGACAGAAAGCGACTGAGGTACCAGGAGTGGGCACAGGTGATACAAGAACTGCACTTACCTGGGGATGAGCACTCACACACATACATGCCCACAAGCACACATGCACACACACACACGCGCACACACACGCACACACACACACACACACACACACACATACATACACACACCAACCAGGAGACTCCATCACAGGATTGATGAACAGATGGAAAAGAAGAATGGAGCTAGGATGAGACTCGGAGTTCTTTTTAATCTTTCTCATATCTTCCTTCATGGCCGTTTAATGTTTAGTGTTACGATGAGAACGCATTTAAACATTTCAGCAGTAGCTTTCAGAAAACTAGTCATCCAGCTGTGTACGATTTTATTCATGTTCACGTAGTGTCTTTTAACAAGCCGTGTCTGTCCTGCATCACATATACAGTATACACAATGCGCTTCACAATGCACTTACTGCTAGTTATCTGAACATACGGAGAGGGTCCCAGCCACCAAGATGGGAGGGAGGTCATGTGACTGATGTCTGGTGATGTCATTAAGTGTCATGGCATGCTGTAGTTTTCAGTCTTGTGTGTCAGTATTGTTGATGACGACTGTGTGTTTGCTCTTGTCTGCAAGTGTATGTGCGTGTGAACTTGGCAGTGGCAGTGAGGATGTGTGTCTGTTAGTAAACATGTTCCTGCGTGTGTGTGTGTGTGTGTGTGTGTGTGTGTGTGTGTGTGTGTGCACGTGCGTGTGTTTAGGATGATATTGTAGAGTCAGTAAGAGCGTGTGGGGGGTGATGGTGTGTGTGTGTGTGTGTGTGTGTGTGTGTGATCATTATGTTTAATAATTTTATTGTCACTAAATTCATCTCAATAAGGGGTGTCAGTGAACGTGTGTGTGTTTGTGTGTGTGCGCGTGGGTGTGTGTCACTCAGTGTGAGAAAGGCGTTAGTGTGTGCATGTGCCGTTAGTATGAACATGAACATGTACCACGTTTTTGTGTGTGTATGTGTTTGGCAGTGAGTATACCTGCACTTAGTATTTTTTATTTTTAGCATTGATTTCATCTCAGCGTGTGTGTGTGTGTGTGTGTGTGTGTGTGTGTGTGTTGGTGGGTGGGTGTCAGTCAGTGTGAGAAAGGCAGTGAAGGTGCCCATGCATGTGCCGTTAGTATGAGCGTGAACATGTACCATGTATTCGTGTGTGTGTGTGTGTGTGTGTGTGTGGCAGTGAGTATGCCTGTGCTTAATATTTTTTTTATTTTTAGTATTGATTTCATCTCAGCATGTGTGTGTGTGTTTGTGTATGTGTTTCATGATCGTATGAGTGTAAAATGCTGGCGTCCTTTCTGTAAAGCTATGTCCGCATAGTTTAAAAAAAAAAAAAGAGATGGAGACCACTCCTCTACTTCACTACAACTGACAGGCACAGGCCACACCTCTTTTACTGGGACCAACATGGAGAGACAAGTAGGAAAAGAGTGTGATATCTTTTGTACCCTTTTCTGGCCACAAGCTTCAGGATCTTGGAGCTTGCAATCTGATTGGCTCTCTGCCTCTCCTGTTTGACAGTTTCAGTGGGAAAACAGTGCAACATAGTTAACATTTCAGAGCAGGATACAGTCACCGGGCTCCAAAAAGTAGGAGGAATCCCGTCTTTAAAAATGATCAGTCAGTGTTATGTGAAGCAGTTAGGCCCTGTCTACACAGTTTTTACCCCTCCTCCATTTTTATAAAAACAAATATCATTTTCGAAAATATCTCCATCGACACGAAAGCAGTTTGAAGACGCTCACGTGAGCACGCTAGCCCAGTGAGTGTACCTCATAAACTGTTGTCTCAAACTCCTCAAGAATAAACTTAAGAGCGTTTGAGCGGGAGAGAAGTCGAAATTCGGAAAAACACCAAAACACAGAAAGATCTAAAACGAAAAATGACAAACACAAGGATTCACGTATTGACTAACGATGAGGTGGAACTACCGCTTACAGTTACATTTTAATCCAACGTGTTCGCCCAGGTGTTGTATAAAATCATCTTGTAATACCGGAGCAGTGGATTCAGGAGTAGTACATCGCACGTCATACTCATAATAATAACTATAGCAAATAAGAAAATACAGACCACGAAGTAACAACCAGGTCAGAATCCATGATAAATGGCGTCCTAGCGCATTCATAATGCATGCAAAATCTTAATGGGCGTGCACAGCTTGATACTGTGATGTCAGCGTTTTCAAAAAAAAAATATATATATTTTTTCAAAACCATTCAATTTTCCATCATTTTAAAAATAAACAAAATTAAAATAAAACACCTTGGAGGGTGTTTTCAAAAATCTTTGTTTTCAGAGACCTCAGAAAAACATTTTTTTTGTGGACAGAGCCCAAAACGTAGAAAAAAAACACCCCAAGTTTTTAAAAATATTAAAATTCCTATACATGTGGATAGGGTCTCCGTGATGTTTAAATGAGATAATCTCACACTGGCCAGTGCAGTACGGGAAAAGGTCTGTGATTGGTCATCGGTCATGTCAGTCAGATTGCCTCTTTCTGTGAAAGTAGGCGGTTCCCGGCTGCATTTATTGACAAAAAGTACAAGACTCTTTAGTGAAGCTGGAGGTCTGGTTTGCGAGGCTAACCAATACGAAATGTCTGTGTTGATTCAGTTGCGATTCAAGTCCAGAGCACTGATTCAAATCAGTGAATCTTTACACCAGTTTGGTTCTGTATCTCGGAAAGTCCAAAATTCATGAGGCCTTTCATCGTAAACCATGTGAACATAGCTCAGAGAGTTTGTGCATGAGTGTTTGTGTGTGTGTATGTGTGTATGTGTGTATGTGTGTATGTGTGTGTGTGTGTGTCCTCCCAGGCTGATTAGTGTTGATAGGCAGCTCGGACTGAATCCTTCACTTCCTGCTTTGCGTAACTCGAACAGCCTGTCCACTCGCTTCCACTCTCTCTCTGCTCTCTCTGCTGCCGGCTGAGGAAGGAACACAGTCATCTCCACACAACTGAAAACCAGAGACGCATTGCACTAAACCATGGTGAAACGAATGAAGGATGGAGGGAGAGTAGTGGATATCCTGTAGAGGAGAGAAGCACAAGAGCTAGAAGAGCTAGAGCATCGAAACAAGCCGAGAATGAAAGGAAGAGGATGATTGTTGAAGCCAAGCAGCCTTCTTTTTTTTTTCGGTTGTTTTTTTTTTTAAAGAGCTTTTTATTCTATGTCGTCAGTGTTACAGTAGATCATCTGTATTATGATCTTTGATTCAGAGGCTTAAAATGTGTTTTATACTTCCGAGGTTTTAGAGATGTTGCCAAATATTGTGTTGCTGCGATAATGCTGTATTGATTGTAATTTTTTAAAGTGTTTATTTTATTTTTCTCTTTTTTTTTTTTTTTTTTTTTTTTTTTTTGCTTTCTGTGTTGTACCAAATTCTTTCTTTAGTGCTCAAGGCCTACTGCATTTCTGAAAGCATTGTGTGTGCAAAGCACTAGCGATAATAGAAAATAAAAAAAAGATGCTGTTTTATGCTTGGATGGTGACGATTTCTTCAGTTAATGCCTTTAGTATGTAGGAACAACGTCTTTTCACTACTTAGCAATGGATGTCCCAGGCCATCTTTCATTATTTTATGTCAATTCCATTTGCAAGTACAATTGCAAGTTCTGAAAAAAAACATTATAATCTTATTTACAGTACTGTGCAAAAGTCTTAGGCACATGCAAAAAGATGCCTTCAGATAATAATGAAAGTAAATGTTTCTACATTTTAAAAAAATGACTATAAAGAGCAGTAAACAGTAATGAATGAAACAAAGTCATTACTTGGTGTGAAGACCCTTTGATTAAAAAAATGTGTAGTTTCAGGTGCAATGTGTGCAGTTTTATAAGGAAAATAGCCGGAAAGCTTTACTGAGCATCTGGCAGAACCAGCTACAGTTCTTATGGAGACGTTGACTGCCACACGTGCTCCTTATTTTTGCCACAAAACCCAGCAGCCTTCATTATGTTTTTGTCCGAAGACTGGTTTCTTACATAATATGCAGATTTCTTTACTGACATACAAACATTTTTATGTACGTTCTATAATGTTTGTACAAAAAAAAAAAAAAAAAAAAAAAAAAAAAAAGTTAGACTTTTGCACACTACTATGTAATCAGCAGTATAAATGAGGTTTATGGAGATAGACAAAATGACCATTACTAAAAACAAGCCAATAACCAAATAAATAAATAATACACACACACACACACACACACACACACACACACACACACACACACACACACACACACACACACACACACATATATATATATATATATATATATACACAGTCAGGTCTGGAAGTATTTGGACAATGACAGAGTTTTTGTTCTTTTGCCTTTATACGCCACCACAATGGATTTGAAATAAAACAATCAAGATGTGATCGAAGTGTAGACTTTCAGCTTTATTTTAAGAGGCTCCACAAAAATATGGCATTTATCATTTAGGAATTACAGCCATTTTCAGCAAAGTGCCTCCATTTTCAGGGGCTCAATGGTATTTAGACAAAGTGACATAATTGTAAATATAACCATAATTTTAATACTTGGATGAAAATCCTTTGCAGTCAATGACTGCCTGAAGTCTGGAGCCCATGTTCTCATAACTCAAATTCTGAGTTTCCTCCCTGGAGATGCTTTGCCAGGCGTCACTGCAGCCTCCTTCAGTTGCTACTTGTTTGTGGGTCTTTCTGCCTTCAGTCTTGTCTTCAGTAAGTGAAAAGCAGCTCTATTGGGTTGAGATCAGGCGACTGACTTGGCCACTGAAGAATATTCCATTTCTTTGCCTTCAAAGAGTGATGAGTTGCTTTCGCAGTATGTTTAGGGTCATTATCCACCTGCACTGTGAAGCGGCGTCCTATCAGTTTTGTAGCATTTGGCTGAATGTGAGCAGAGAGTATATATGATATATGAAATAATGGTACAACACTGTAACACATCCATGACCCCACAATTTTTACTGTGTCCATTGCCAGTTTTCTCATACTGTATCTAAGCACCAGTGCTGAATTTGGTTACCTTTCTTATCAAAAGTGCCAAAATTGGGCATATGTTTGGAGCTAGAATGATTGGTCAAAAGCTCTTGTCACAGAATCTTTACCCGAGTTGTATAATCGGCATTAAAAAAAATAAATTAACACTCTTTTCAAATGTCATTTTTGAAATCTGGTAGATTTACGAGGCATTAAGATATCATAGGTTCCTCTGTGTGTGTGTGTGTGTGTGTTTTACAGGTCATAAAGTTTAGATCCAGGGGTGGAACAGTAACAGTTCATCGTGTATCTCCTTCTGTGAGGAATGTGATGTAGTTCTCTAATCAGTTTCTGATTTGTTATTCATCATTAATACCTGACAGAACCAGGAGAGGAAGTGGGAAAGTAAGCGTCAGTGGGTCATGTGTGTTTTCTCTTCTACCATTCTAGCACTGATGTGCGCACTTTTTCAGGTTTCACAGTGTGCAAAACATGCAGGAGCCTCCTAAGTCAATATATTTTAAATGTGTTCAAAAGGTTCACTTTGCTTTTACATGAAAATGTGTCTGGGAATGTTTTTATATCCTGGCGAAGACCAAATGTCCCTACAAGGAGAGGAATATCTGAGTTTTGACCTTGTGGGGACATTTGGCTGGTGTGTCCCTTTTATAAAAATAAAAAAAGCAAAAAGTTTTCTTTTTTGAGGTTAATTTTGAGGTTAAGGTTAGGTTTAACTTCATGAGAAGCAGAGAATTAATTAATTGCATTAATAATTATGTCAGTAGTAGGTTCTCATAAGAGTAGTAAGACAAAAGTAAGACTTAAAGTAAGTAAGTAAGTGTGTGTGTGTGTGTGTGTGTGTGTGTGTGTGTGTGTGTTTCCTTCCCCCTTTACCTGTCCTGTCTCCAGGCCTCTGTACAGACTGATGAGTTGGTTATTCTGTGTGACAGCAGGTCCCTTGAGTGTCTGTGTGTGTGTCTGTGTGTGTGTGTGTGTGTGTGTGTGTGTGTGTGTGTGTGTGAGAGAGAGAGAGAGAGAGAGAGTATGTATGTGTGTGCACAAACGCTCATGATAAACACATCGAGCAGTTCATTTCGTTAACTGCCTGTGAGTGGACCTGTCAGACCCATGAGCCTCCTGGTTAACGGGCTGCCATGGCAACGCCGCTCAGTATCCTCGAGGGTTAAACGGCTACTCAGGTGTGTCACGACTGCCTCTAACACACTGAGACTGAACCGTTAACACGGCAACGGCCCGCTCCTGTCCTTTCTATTCATCACGGTGACATTTCTGTCGCTTCAGTCTCCATATTGACTGATTTCACCTTGAAGCCACATTCAGTTAAGGTTGACAGGTCAAAATTAGACATCAGAATCAGAAATGTTAGCCAGGAACATACAACACGCACCACAGTATGCATCGTATATAGACTATGACTCAAAAGTTTTGGCAGACTAATTGTATACTGTATTTTTAATTGTTTTAAAGGCATTTGGATGAAGGTTTATGGTTGAAAATTGTTTCTAAGGCAAATATAAATAGTGATGTTAATGTCTCTGTGTAAATTTATTTATTCATGAATTAAAAATAATTTATTTATATTTATTATTATTATTTTCATGTTTTACTTAAAATCATGTTTCCCCAAAGCAGTGACTTATTTGGGATTATTCGGGAATCAAATTGTATTATTATTATTATTAGTTGTAGTAGTAGTAGTAGTAGTAGTAGTAGTATTCATTCATTCATTCATTCATTCATTCATTCATTCATTTATTTATTTATTTATTTATTTATTTATTCTTAAAGAAGTTTTTGCTTCTAAGGTTAGTGTTTACTTCTATCTGACTTTCCAAAAGTAGTTTTCATTTAAACTTGGGAGAAGCAGTGAGTACCTCAGCTGATGTTGAAGCTTATTTTGGGAAAAGCTTCCTGGGTGAAGCTGGCTGAAAAGAGTGTGCCAAAAGTTCATCATGAGTGCTGTTAAGAATTTAAAACAGCTTTTGATTTGTTTAACACCTGAATGGTTACACTGCATACAGTAATCCCATATGTGTTATTCAGCATTGTTAATGTCTTCATTATTAATGTAAAGTAGTAGAAAATGTGGAAAATAAAGAGCACGTGGGTCCAAACTTTTGTCTATTCCAAAGCCTGTACTCTAATTTAAGTGTCATAGTGTGGCTGGATGGGTGTAAAACGTCTTGGGTTCCCAACAGTTACTGGAAGAAACCATCTGTTCTTTTCCCACATCTTAATTTGCATTAGTGTTTAAAGTAGAAACCTATAAATGCCTCACAGTTTAAAAAAAAAACAAAAAACAGGCACTTGGGGGTTTGGAGGGGCTCACGGTGTAAAAATAGATGTTCTCAGACTGCAGTTTGTTTGTCTATCAACCAAACCAATATTGCTTGTATATATTAAGTTATATGTTGCTGGCTGGCTGCCGTCTCTTAAAATAGGCCTCAGCTAGCACAGAATGTGACATCCTGCATTCTTACCAGCAAACGACAATCAGATCATATTAGTCTTACTAAAGTCTTACTTTACTATTTACTATTCTGCATTAATTTTTGCATCATGATGTTTAAAACCCTCAATGATTTGGTGTATCTTGCTGATCTCCTGAAGCAGTATAGTCCATTGCAAGCATTTCATTCAGCTGAGACAGGCCTACCCCTAGTCCAAAGGATTACTCTCAGCTCAGCTGGTGGACGATCTTCATTTATATTGTCCCTAAACTTTGAAATAAAATTCCAGAGAACATTTTTAATTCTCTATGGACTTATATTGTTTTTACATTCAACTTGGACTGACAGTTACTCCAGTTGCTTTACTTTTCTCACTGTGGAACATGTGGAACACAGTGGACTGGCTGCTTTAAATCCTCCAGGTAAGAGAGAGTGTGTGTGTGTGTGTGTGTGTGTGTGTGTGTGTGTGTGTGTGTGTGAGAGAGAGAGAGAGAGAGAGAGAGAGAGATTGACTGACGTCTCATCTAATGTCAGGAATAGGTAGGAATACCTTACACTAAGTGTGTAATGTTGCGTATGGTAGAAGTATCTGATAGAGTCAGGATCACGTAACTTCAGAAGTGAACTTAGAAGTGAATTTATGGTTTAACTTAGAAAATTAAGAATTTAAAAGAAATCCCAAGCGCATGTGAAAGGATAGGGCTGCACAATATGATAATATGATATTCATTTCATGATAAATTCATGATACATATTTTTCGATTGTTGTCAGTCCCTTTCTAACACACTTCGTTGTTGCCGACTTCATTGTTACTCATAGTAACAAGTTGCTAATTGGATGTTAAAATCTGTTTTTATATAGACTCTTTCCTTTTTTTTTTTCTTTTTTTTTTTTTTTTTTCCCAGTGTTCTGTTGGTTCATTAGCCAAACTGAACGTGGTGTATACCCAATATAGTTAAAAAAAAAAAATAAAGATTTTCTGCAGATAATAAACTGTTAGGACAGTTTTGGGCTGTAGAGCTCATTAAGTAGTCACTATGTGTGTGTTTTTATGGCTGCGTGAGATGGAGTGAGAGAACTTATGTAAAAGTTTTCTGGCATATGCACTGAAGGTAATGTGTAGAATGTGTAGAGTTTTGGTGACCTTGTGTGTGGGTGTGTGTGTGTGTGTGTGTGTGTGCGCACACTTGTGACAGTCCCTTGTAAACCCCCCGTGACCCGGTTCTTGATGTTTTTGGCGCTCTGCTCATGTGCGCATGTGTCTGAACGCTTGTGTTTGTGCATGTTTTCTGAAGTCCGTCCACTGGCAGTGGTCACCTCTCTCTGTGTCCCCTCTGAGACACCCAGTTACACTCTGATGTGATGAAATGGCGGCCTGACCCAATTTCTGTCCCTGTCCCAAACTGCGGGCTGCCAGTGGCCCCAAAAACCTCAAACGCATGATTAACCCCAAATGAGGGCTTCAGTCAGGACAACACAAACCCACACCCAGAGACACACACACACACAGAGACAAGCGGAAGCACAGTGGGCTGAGTTGAGTTAAGTGTGCATAGAGAGGATTTAATAATGAAATTACCCGCATCGTTATCTAGACCTAAGACGCAACTATGAATTTAAGCACTATCAGACAATAAGGGTATTTCAGAAAAAATGATTTTGTTCTAAAGGATCTTTTTCTTGCTCGATATCAGCTCGAGTGAGGAACAGTGTTAAGTCCAGCATCACTGTCTGACAGTTTGAGTTTTAACCACAATATGTCACATGTTTTAGGCTGTAAAGACTAAAATAAATAAATAAATAAATAAATAAACTATTGAATGGCATTCAAGGCTAATATTAGGTACATAAATATGGCATTATTTATTAATATTATCTTCCTGTTAAAGTCCTTGAAGAGTTATATGTTATGTATAATAATTTATAAATTATAGTTTAAATAGTTTATAAAGACGTGCTACGTATTTTTTAAAATGGTAAATAATAAGGATGAAAGCCATACTGTTCATTTTAATAAAATATGCAGTGCGGTAATTACAGCATAGACTATTTATCATATTGCATATCGTATTAAACGTTTATTTCAATGTTTTCCATCTTTTCATGTATATACCATCTTATTAGTCTTTTTTTTAAAAAATATATTTAAAATTTTTTATTATCTATTCCATTTATGCTACATTGTATTAAATTTGACAGCAAAGAAACCCAAGTTAATGTTTCTCTTCAGTTTGCATTTTCTATCGCTTTCTTTATGCCAGTGGACTAAACGCTATTTAAAATCAAACAAACAAGCAAACACCTTAGATATTTCTATAAAAAAAAAAATAATAAAAAATCTGGCTACCTCAGAGATAAGATCTACATGCAGCTGATTTGCGTACTCCGAATGGCGCACCCTGAAAATCAACTTAAGCAGCAGCGTAACCCGACTTTCCCTGCATAAATATTAACTTAACTTTTTAAGTTGCCAGCTCTGAAAAAATTGTAATGTGAAAACTAATCCGGAATGTTTGCTGTGTAGTCACGCAATTAAAAAGTGCCTCTTTGAGCTTTTATCTGCCGACACCTTGAGTTGGCGTGGCCTTAATAAAGCCATATGCTTGCCATCGAATATGGATGAAAGGTTGCTTAATATCACTGACTTGTGTGTGTGTGTGTGTGTGTGTGTGTGTTGCATACAGTATGAGTTCTTTTTCCAGGACAGTCTCTTTCTTCCCCTCCTTCTCTCATCTGTTCTTATCATGTTTAATACCTTTTCTGGACACAAGCTGGATGAAAGCCATCTATTAGAGGAGCATTAAGATGTTTTGATAGGCAGGACGAGAGAGAAAGAGAAAGAGAGATGTAATCACCATAAGAGGTATTCACCTTATCTACTCCAACCTTGAAGGCTCCCTACGTCTAAGGACTTCTCTAACACACACACATATATATACACAGAGAGTTCGGCTCTCCCCTCTGCTCTTTGATTGACAGGTGCTGAAATGAGGCTGTGAATAGCTGTGGGCTCCGGCCTTCCAAATAACTCGTCCGTCAAATTACACCCCGCCCTTGGCTTGCTCCCCTGGTGGCCTGGGAGATCTATTTATTTGTCTGTTTATTTGCTTGGTTTAAATATTTGGTGGGGAAAATATTGAATTTTTGTCCCCTGGTCAGAGTGCTCATATTTAGTTAATAACGAGAGTAGAGGAGGTTGTTTGTTCTGAGAGTAGAGGAGGAGAGGGCAGGGAAGGAGAGGGCAACTTGATTTAAGGAAGTCCTTGGAGAAAGGCGGCGACCTTCTCTTACGCTGTGTAAACCGATGTCTTTTCTGTCTGTTTTACGTTTTTTGGTACAGCTGTCAGTTGAACCATATCACTTTTTAACAACCGTTAAAAATAATATTCAAATAATAAACTGTTTCGTTTGGTTTAATGACCAGGAAACATCTGTATATCTTGATACACCTGTACTCTCATTGAAGATAGCAGAGTCCACAATGAAAATGCCACCAGGAAACCTCTAACCATTCCAAACACTATAACTAACATTGCTAACATTAGTTATGTTTGTTAGCTGACTGACGAATTTCTTTGCCATATTCCGAACAATTTATTTTAAAGTAGTCAAAATATACCGTAAGGCCGAAGATTTTGTTAAACACAAATGTTAGCTGTGTTAGCTAGCTGACTGCTGGTAAACTAGCCCACAATTATAACAGGTAGAGTAGGATTTCATGATCCAAATCTCAAATTTACGTTGACATACCCCCCAAGAGTAATTTAAATGAATAAGTCTGTCACGTTGTATGACAAGAATCAATATGATTTTGTTCATCACTAACAAAAGCTAGCTAGCTATAGGAAACCTAGATAACTAGCTCAAATGATGTACAAAAATACATTGTCAACAATCAGAATTAATCCAAATGTTAATTTGTTGAGCCATATTAAAAAATGCTTGATTTAAAATGAAATTCAGATTAACAAATACTTGATTAGATGTAAACTCTGTTCGATCCTAGTTAGGTACAGGTTAAATAGTCATTGTAAAAAATGCAAACAAATCAAGAAAACACTAGTATAGGATCTGTCAAATGGTGTACCACGGTCTGGGTGTGGACCAGTAAAAAATTTCTATGGTTCAAATCGATCACTCGAAAAATACTGTAGCAGAACTGATCGACGTATGAAAACAACTAGCTGTAGTTCAGGGACTGTAATTTTTATTTTAAAACATGAACTATGACAGCTTCTGTAGCAGATCCTCTGTTACTAAAAGGAACCATTTCGAACTGATGTGTCTTTTTTATAGCCATGAATTTATCATTAATGCTTAAGCATTAAATGATAACTGCTGGCCATTCAGTCATTTTACTTGTTATCAGACGTTTCTGTAGCTGGAACCTCACAAATTTTAGCTTGTCCTAGTAGTTTAAGAAAGAAAAGGATGTAAAAAATAAAGAGGAAAGAGACAGAGAGAGAGATTTATCTCTCTTTTACTTAACTAATCTACTGTCATGTCTAACCATGTCCTCCAGCCCTGATGATGTCTCGATGTGTACTGCTGGTGTTAACATGAGCCTGCGGCTCATCAATACAGTCGATTAGCAAATGCCACTGCCCTCGAATGCACTGTCATCAGGAATACAACCACCGTATTTCCTCCATAGTCGTAATTTTCTCTTTCAAAGCATTAAGAGAGTGACTGAGAGAGAGAGAGAGAGAGAAATAGAGTGGGAGTACTAAGCCCCTGCCTTGTGAGATCAGTGATTTCATATCCCTCTATCAGTAAGTTAATATGTATGTCAGTGTGTTCCGCCCAGCGCATTGATTCCTGTTTAAAAGGCTTGGCTTAGTCAATACTCGCCCATCTGTCTCTCTTAGCTCATAAATGAAGTGGCCAGCATTGACCAGCCAGGGCTGTCTATAAAATCCAACACACTAATGAAGCCTTACACACAAACCCACGTACACATACACTGTATGCATAAATGCAAATCACACACAAACACACAAACACACACACACTGACTCCAATCATGATAATTGCAGACTGGTCCCTCGTCAATGGAAAGACAGCCATTCTGGTTTCATAGATTTTTTTTTTTGCCTCCTGCCCCCCCACCTTCTCTCTCTCTCTCTCTCTCTCTCTCTCTCTCTCTCTCTCTCGTCTCCCCTGCTGCTGCTGTGTAGGTCAGCTTTAAAGGTTGTGTCTGCTCATTTGTCAGACATTGTTAGCCCAAAGCACGCAGGCGTCCACTGTTTGTCATCTTGATCAATTATGGATCATACGTGCCGACTCGTTTGCTTTGGACTGCCCAGTGTGCTTATTCATAACTCTCGCTCGATATTTCAGTCCTCGCTCGCTTTTCAATAGCGGCAAATTAATGTTGCCATTAGCATACTGTAGATACAGGTGATGAATACGGGTTATATTTTTATGAAAATACAATAATTGCTAGACAAGGTGTTGGACTTGGACTCGGACTGCTGTAGGATGTAATGTTAAAGATTAGGGCTTTATCAGAAACAACTGAAAAACAACAACTAAGGAATATATTAGATTCCTGAATGAAGCATGATTTCTGTCAGTTCTCTAACCGCATCATCGTCACTTGACATGAGCAATGATGTGAATGCTTTCATAAAGTGATGTTGATTTAACATATTCTGAGTTTCCCCTTCCCCTTTCCCTTTCAGTTACTAATTATTTTTTTTTCCTCTTTACTCCTGAAAATGGCCTAAAACATTCTCCATACATGAATATTCAGTTAGGAAATGTTCCAATGTACCAACAATAGCAACCTAATATGACTAACATTTGTTACATTAGCTGGCTAGCTAATAGGTAATAAACTAGCTCACATTTGTCACAGGAGGACATGAGCGATTTCAGTATCTTCAGTATATTTAGTAGCGTCTCATTTTTTATTTTTTTTTTGCCAATGAGTTATCATCTAACAAATCTATTAAAATGCACCCAAAATCTCTCTACTGCTAATCTTAACTGAGTTAACTAGCTGGCTAGTTATCAGCTAGCAAACTAGCTCACATTTGTCAAAGGTGGACATGAGGGATTTCACTGTCTAAGTATCAATTAACTTTTTTTTTTCAATGATTTATCAGCAGCCAAATTATTAAAATGCACCATAACACCCGAATTCTCTTCCCTGCTAATCTAAGATGAGTTAGCTACCTGGCTAGTTAACAGAGATTAAACTAGCTCACATTTGTCACAGCTAAGCACAAGTATTTTAGTTTCCGAGACTTGATTTGTGTTTTTATTCTCAGCAGCGAAACCTGTCAAAAATGTATCTTAACAACCAAAACTATCTAGTTAACTGCTAGCAAACTAGCTCGCATTGATCACGAGTGGGAGTTCAGTAGCTAGGCCTCGATTACATTGTCATTTTCCTGCAGGATTATTACAGAGTAGTCAGTCCTGTCAGAATAGATGATAATAATCAAACTATTTTGTTATTAGCTATAGTATGTTAGTTAGCAAGCTTAATATGAAGATTCAGTGGCTAAAAGTTCCACATAATTCAATAATTAGCATTTTGTCTCTGTACTGAAAAAATCTCTGTTTTAAATTGAATTTAGCACAAAATATTAAAACCATCTGTATAATCAGATGGTATTATAATAATAATTAAGCCATTTTTAGTCATTAGCATAGCTAACCTTTTTTTTTTAAGGTCAGAATTACTTCACCCCAAAAAAAAAAAAAAAAAAAAAAATCCACTCTTTCCATAACTTTTGTTTTTCGTTTTTGTCTCCTTGAATAATTTATTTCTTCTCAGGCCAGGAAGTGGAAATGGGCGTACATATTTGCAGGTCAGTGTGTGTTTTTCAGTTAAACAGAAAAAAGGCAGAGTCATCTTTGTCCTTTGACCTTTGACCGTGGATACACATCTTGAGCATCCGCCTTTCCAAACGAGGTCTGAGGCCGGAGGGGAAAGTTCGGTGCGAGGAAATAGTTCTTCTGAGCTGAGTAGGGTGCTTTTGTATTTGTGTGTGGGTGTGTGTGTGTATTTGTGTGTGTTATCTGAGAAAAATGATATTTCTAAACTTTAACTAGACTCGGAGCGTCATGCGGCGATATTGTGAAGACTGCGGCCTCTCTTTTGAGTTCGAGAGGTGTGTGTGTGTGTGTGTGTGTGTGTGTGTGTGTAGATCTCAATAAAAAGAGCTGCCGGAGAGTGGACGGTAACTCTGTCTTCCTCTCCCCAGTTTCCGGATCAATCCGTCTCCCAGCATGCACCACACGCCTGACCTCAAAGCTAAACACAAGGCCTGCACTATAAAGCAGCACACACCGGGGTGTTCGGCCTTGAAGTTGCACTCAGCATCAAATAACGGGATTATTGTATTACAGTGTGTGAAGGTGTGTGAGTGTGTGGGTGCATGTTGGAGAGGGAGTACATTGTTGTTGAGCATGCGTATCTTTAGTAGTCTCGCTGTGTATTTACCTGTAGGCTTTTTCTCCGGGATGAGAGAGAGACAGCTCGAGAAAGACAACTCAGCCTGCTGTCTTTCCTCTTTGTTCATCCCTCCTCTTTCTCTCTCCCTCTCCCTCCATCTTCTTCTCCTCTCTTGTTCTTTTGCCCTCTTGCTCTGTCCAGGGAGTCATTATTGCTTTGGTGAATATTTCATGGCGCTCAATACATCTGAACACAGACACCTGCCAACCTCTCTTGTGTGCACACAAACACACACACACACACACACATATGCACACACAACAGATCATAGATCAAAATAGCACTCTCCTGCAGCTGTGCCTGGCGTTCTTCTCTCTCTCTCCTTCTTTCTCTTTTTTGTTTTTTTCTCCCTCTCTCTCATACACACGCCTATACGCCACATACAGTCATAATACGGCACTTGACAGACGTCTTTTTATGAACTGATGGAGATCTTTTCTCTGTTGTTCTCTCTGTGGCCACTTCCCTTTGCTTTGCTCAGAGCTTTTTCCTACCGATTCCTTAGATGAAAAGGGAGCTTCACAGGCTGTCAGGGTTCTTGTGAGGGTGTGTGTGTGTGTTAGTGTGAGATAGACACCAAGTGTGAATACTAACCTGCTTCTTGCCTCCACTTCTGACCTTGAAAACACCTCTGATCTCTCTCTCTCTCTCTCTCTCTCTCACACTGTGTGTGTGTGTTGTGTTACTCTTACCAACCGATCACACTGTAGTATTTTTTTCTCTCCTCCCTCTTTCTGTTCCATATTTGTTTCTCTTTTCTTGAAAGGACTCAAAAGGATCAAGTTAGCAATGAAATATTCATTTGCGATTTAAGCGCATCGCGTCTCCTGTGTTTGTGTGTGTGTGTGTGTGTGTGTGTGTGTGCGTGTGTGTGTGTGTGTGTGTGTATGAGTCCTCATCCATAAGTCAGAACACTCTGGTCATCTCCAGGTCTGGCTGTCAAGTCAGCTGATGTTTTCTGTGTCTATTTGAAGTGTGGCTTTTTTCACTTCTCCTTCATCGGCATGCATTCAGAGCTTCAGAGCCGTGAAAAGCTTTTTTCTTCTTCTTCTTGCTTCACAGATACACTCACAGGAGTGGAGACCTACTCTTAACCCTTAGAGGACGACGAACACAATTTAAAACCGGGAGAATATACGGTGAACTGTGTGACCTTATATTTCAGCTGTAATTGAGTCAAAGAACAAAATAAAGTTTTTGTTTTTGCCGTCAGTGTTCCAGCACTTCCTGCTTCCTGCCACAGCCATTTCTGAATGAGAATAGTGACATCACCACCAGTGTAGATTTGTTGAAAGCCGAAATAATTTTACCTCTGAAATAACCTCATAATCCTCTTTAGTTGCATTACTCATATTTATTAACAAATTCTTTTTTGATTATTTGTCAAGAGTTTAGTAATGGATATCCAGTTACTCGCAAAAGGCAGTCGGAAATTTTGTAATAACCATTCCAGGGTGTTAATGGAAAAAAACCCAACAAACTCTAACTAATTCTGTAGTGTTCGTCAGCCATGCTATTAAAGTTTTAATATTTCGAGAAAACACACACTCTGCATTAATGATTCCTAAAGATATTTATACTTATATGTTAGTCTCTTTACGAAAACCATAGTGTTGAAACTACTATAGTGTCTCCATATGCTTAAGCCCAAAAACGGAAAAACAGCCCGTTATTCATTTCTGCTTATTTTCACGAAGGGTGCCAATAATTCCAGGAGTTACCGTGTATAATATCCGCGCTGAAAATTCCACACCCATACATGCATACAAACAAGATGAAAAATTGGAGCAAATGTTTGGCCTGGTTTTGGAGAAGTGCCCTGCCTGAAACAGTCGTGTGTTTTCTTTCCCAGTGACCCATCGGGAGTGTGATCGCTCAGCTACCGTCTGACAGAGTGAGAGAGGAGAAACGGAGAGGGAAAGACGTAAAGTAATATGTTTCATTCCATTCTGTGGCTTCTGGCGATTACGGGAATAAAAGTCAGTCCTGTTTAGTATGAGTGAGCTGGAGAGAGGTGTTGATGGAGAGGGAAGAGGAGAGAGAGGAAATAGAGAGAGCGCAGAATGAGTTTGGATTAAGGTGGCTAAGGCAGTAATCTGGGCTGAACAGAGGGACGAGGGAAAGGGAAGAGTGTATCTGTCTTTGGGCAGAGGGAGTTACAGAAGGTCATGGGCATCTTTTAGACCTGGGTGTATGTGTGAGATAGAGATAGCGAGTGAACTCCTGTAGGTTGGTAGACATTCATCAAAAGGAAGTAAGATTATATAAGGAGTGATGTGAGACGGAGGATTTTCTGGTTTCTGTGTGTGTGAGTGTGTGATCCTCGGATAAATGTAGTTGAACTGAACACCTTGCCCTTCTCAGAGGTCAGCTCTACTCTCGGCGCACAGTTGCCTTCCTGCACTTCTTCGTTTCAACCTGCTGTTTTTCCCTCGGCTGTGAGAGAAGAGCATTCTGATGTGTGTGTGTGTGTGAGAGAGAGAGAGAGTGAGTAAATCTCTGAGTAATAACTTTATTGATTTGAATTCCACTTTATCCGTTCAGCTGCGCTTTCATGCTGACAGACAGGGCCTAAGTGAGTAAACCTGCTTATACAACTAGAGTCTGAGAAAGATCACACCGTCTGAGTCTTCCATCATAGCCCTGTATTTTCCTCAGGAGCCAGTGTGTGGGTGTTTTGGGCTAATCACTGAGCGAGTGGACGAACAAACTAAAGATCATATTATCTTTACTTTTTTACCTGTCGGAGTTGAAAGAAGTGTCAGTAGTCAGATTTAAACGAGAAGTATCTTAACTGCTAAATAGGTTTGAGGTTAAGTACGCCAAGCAAAGCTAGCTAATAACTCAACTTACTGATTTAGCTAGTGAGAATGTCTACATGAATTCTTTTGAAGACATAAAAAATGTAAAGGTTGACTGACAGAAAACATCAAATTGCCAGGAATATGCACATTTCCCTCAGACCTGTTTGTAAATCTCTAAAAAAAACAAAAAAAAAAAAGGACTCAGTGTGAATGAAATTACACTTAGCCTCAGCTGCTAACCAAACTTCAGTACTCTCCACCATATTGAGAAACATCAACTTTCAGTCATGAACTTAGAGCTATCAGACATTTCGATCTTCATCTCATCTCATCTGTGAAAGAGCATTAATGAAATGTGTAGTATTATTTCCTTGCTAGCTAGTTGACTAATGTTAGCATTTATTTTCCTTGAGTTCATGTTTCCTTATGTTTTTTTGGGGAAATTATAAGCAGAACATTATGTAGCTGATTTTTTTATTTATTTTTTTTTAAAGCTTTGACTTCCAGCCTGCCAACAGGTTCAGATTAAGAGGTCTTAACTGCTAAATAGGCTGTAGCTAAGATTAATTTATAGAGAAACCTTTACAGAAGTTTCCATAAAAAATTTCATCAAAATGAACTGAAGATATACTTCCTGTTTAACAAAAGCTAGCAAATGACTGAGGTAAATGATTTACCGAGCTAGCACTTTTGATTTAGCTTGAATGTTTTTATGAAAAATGTACATGTAGAATGACTGAAAAAAGTTCAAACTGACAGGAATAGCAAGATTTTACCTCAGATGTCTTTGTAAATCTCTTAAAACCATTCATTTGAGCCCTTAATATGATGACGTTTGGTGAAATGAAGAAACCATATAAAGCGAAATATCAACACCATAAAAAGATCCATTAAGTTAAAATAAAAGAGAGAGAGACACAGAGAGAGAAATTATTATTTTTTCAAAAATTTAAAAAATATTTTAATTAAATCTTTTCTTCAAGTACAACTTACCCGTAAATTTACTTCAGTAAATAAAGCATGCTGCTAGCCATCTCTGAATGTGATGTATGTAGTATTGCATGAAGAAAGCTACTGGTTTGCATGTGTGTATTGCTGCGTTGCAATTTGCCTACTATCCGTCCAGAATAGTATCCAAGATTACGATCAGTGTGTCCCAGATCGTAGTATATTGAAATGAGTATCCCAAAGGTACCCAGATGGTCTACTATTTCCGGTAGACTTTCGAAGTGTTGATCCATGAACACTTTTCCAGCTAATATTGTGGGCAAGTTTTTAGAGGGGTTTTATGATGGTTTGCTTTGCTCAATTCAAGGACGCATTTTAGAGAGGTGTATATGAAATGTGGAAAAATAAATCAAAGGGGCATGGTAAATTAAATTATATAGTCTAAATTATGTGAGGAATGATGAATGGAGAAAAACTGAAATTCAATGTGGAGTTTATTTACGGTGACAGTGTGCAACAACGTTATGCTCTTCCATTACACAATGTGTTAGTACATCCCAGTACTTGCATACTCATTTGCTACACACTCAAAAGTATGTACTTTTTCCTCCCAAAAAAAGAGTACATACTTTTAGTGCATAGTAGAAGTAGGCGAATTGGTAGGCAGCACATGCGTGGGTGTGTGGTTATTTCCTGGGCACCTGTCTCTTTCCAGACAGAAGGAGCAAGGGATGATGGAGAAAAGGACTCTTAAGTAGGAGAGGGGAGGAAAGCATTTCTGCGAGCTGTCACTTTGGATCGTGGTACTGACAGAATCCTCTTACAGCTACACCCATGCTAAACGGGGAAAGAACAGTGCTGCTATATCGGGTATACAATACTCAGAGACACAAAAAAGTACATGTGCTCGCTAGGCCCCTCTTTCTCTCTCTCTTTTTTCTCTCTCTCTCTCTCTCTCTCTTGATCTCCTAGTCTTTCCGTCTCTGTCTGCGTCTTCTTGTCACTCCAAAAGAGCAGAAAATTAGAGTTTGAGAGATGCCTTTTATGGATCGGTCTGGCCAAGTAATATTGTTTCTATATTGATTTTGATGAATATACTCTGCTTTCAGGGAGAAGGAGGCTCTGGTTTGCTTCGAGAGCTAATGTTACAGGTTTAAGCCTTTTTTCTCTAACATCCCTCCATTTTTAATAACAACCAGGAATTGGTGAAGATTGTTGTCGAAAGAACGAGATATTGTGAAACTTTTCCAAACAAATTGTGCTCATTTGTAGACATTTTTCATGAGCCGAGATTAATCTAACACTATGTCATACTTTTCACATCCTGATTTTTACCCGTCTCTCTCTATCAGGGACTGATACTAGAGGGAAGGTAAGTGGAAAACATGAGACTAAAGGTGTAAACAGCAAAGGAAACGTGAGATGAATGAGAGAAATAGACTTGCCTATATTGCCTATATAATGCTGTCTATATTTAGAGTTGCGTAGAGACATACAGATGGAGAACGGAGAAAGCGCCGGAATGGTTTAAATGTGATTGGAGAGGGAGGAAGAGTGATGGAGGGATGAAAATGTATGCTGGAGTGGGGGAAGCGGGTGTCTGCTTCTGGGAATGAAAATTCCTCTTAAAACTATTACATACAGTCCTGAATACATCTCTCGTCTTCTTTTCTTCTCCTCCTCACATTTCCTCCCAGATTTTCGTAGCTATGCTTATATGTAGCATAAGTAAGAGATAAAACACAATGGTGCATGCTCTTATAGGAAGCTAATCAAGGATAGCGTGGTGTGATGTGGGCTGATGCCTAGTGGAGTTACTGTTACCACCCTGAAGTTGATTATTTTCCTATAACAATATGTCCTGAAGTGTTTTATTCCTCCTGTACTACAGAGAATTGACAACACTAACATTTTTCATTATAAAAGAACAACGTAGAAGGACAAGCAATTGTGTCTGTCTTCATTTGCAAGAAATTAAACGATCCTCATATGGTGAGCGAGCAACTGTTTATAGATGTTATAACCTATAAGTGACAACAGGAACTAACTTGTTTCACAGATGTTCCACAACCTTAAATGTAACTATAAATGGATAAATAGTACGACACGACTTTGTTTTGTTAATGAAAAATGTAATTGTTTCAAATTGCTGTGGTAAAAGAGGAATAAACACTTCAGGACATACTGTTATAAGAAAATAATCAATCTCTCGCTCTCTCTCCCTCTCTCTCTCTCTCTCTTTGGCCAGCTGTTTCTGGCAGATGTTAGCAGACCCTGAATACAGTGCAACAGTCTCTGACACTTGTATATTGTCAGTGTTGGTCCAGCTGAGGCCTGATTAGTTCAGAGACAGCATTCATATGAATGTTGTAGCACGGTGGAGGATGCCATGTTGTGTGTGGTGTGCAAATCCAGGAAACACACTCATCTGCATACACACGGGTGTTTTGTTCCACCGGTGTTCTAAAACTACCATTCAGAATCCCAGCTCTCTGCGTGCTCATGTCAGCGTGACTAACCTCATTTTTCTCACCCATAGACAAAGCACTAAAGGTGTATAAATTTCATTTCTTTATTTTGAATTTCACCTCGAGCAATTCAATAAATCGTGGCATGAAACGGGAATAAAAGGAAGGGGAGAGTAAAAAAAAAGAAGGGAACGCTCGATGAGATTTCAGGCGAATCTGATAAATTACTCCCTGAGCCAATAGACTCTAACTGGCTCTCCTGTTGCTATGCTGCCGAGTTTCGAGCATTTTATCGCGTTAGTCAGTTCTGTCTCACTTCACACGAAGCCCTGGAGACCCTCGATCTAAACCGCACTCCAGATTTCGCCAAAGCTTGCTGACTCGCTGTCACTGCACATCCACATTAAGCCTGATATTATATATACTATTCAAAAAGTACAAAACCAGCCGCATTAACTTTCTATCCTCACTCAGATCTGTGTCTGGTGAGAAATGAATTACAAAGGCAGTTGGTTTTTGACTTTTTTTTTTTTTTGCACCACAAGGGGAAGACGAGTGAAGCGAGAGTCATGTCTTATTGAGAGTCGGCTTCTTAATTTGATCTTTGTAAAACTAAGTTGCTTCAGGTATGCAGTACGAGGCAGCGCAGATAGCCTGAGGGTGGAGAGAGACAGAGGAACCCTGGGAGAATTCCTCATCTCTGTCTCTCCCTCTCTCTTTCCCGTTCCCCCATCTGCACCTCCTCTGAAGTTGCCCTTGGTTCTACATGTGTAATGCTAATTATGAATGAGGGAGAGTTAGATCAGTACAAACCCATCAAACATTTTACAGCAGGCTGCTATTGTAATAAAGATCAATGAACACCATATCGGTACCCGTCCTGAAAGGCTAGGGTGGGGTGCCGGGGATTGAGCAGACGCTTTTTCTTTTATTTCCCGCGCTCCATTGCTCTCTCTCATCATCAGTACCAGAGAGGAGCGGATCAGTTTTAATTGCCGTTTGCCGTCGCTGTGATGTGATGCGTTGGGTGAAAAGAAAGTCAGCCGTCCTACAGGAGTCTACGACACATTGGCTGTGAGAAACATGGCCTGTGTATGTATGAATTTTTCAGTGAATGGATAATGAACTTCTGTCCTTGTGTGTCTAAGATCTCCACCAGCCTCTGAGGTCATACTGACCACGCTAAATTTTTAGAGTAAGTCAGGTCAAACTCTTTCTCTCTATCCTTTTCATATATTTATATATATATATATATATATATATATATATATATATATATATATATATATATATATATGACACCTGAAGATAAGGATTTAGGAGCACTGCTACACTACAAAGCTGTTGGTAACCTCCACACTTCTGGCTGTTCCTCCCTTCTTTAAGCTCACACCATCCCTTTATCTGTCCTCTCATTTCCCTTCTTCTGTGGTGTGCGTAACTCCCACGAGAGTCTGTATTCTCCAACGTCTGAACACAGCCCACACCTGGTACTCTTACTGCCAGGATTAACCCCAAATTAACCTTAGACGTACAGTGTGTCCCTCTCCCTATCATTCAAAGTTGATTCACAGAGGATTAACCATTAAATAAATAAATAAATGAATAAAAATCTTTTGTTGTGTGCATATTCGTTCTACCAAACACACAGTTTTCCCTTTAAAAATCATACTCAATGTCTACAACAATGGCTTTGTGCCTTCACTAGGCAAAGAAGCATTTCATTTTGAATGGTATGTTCTCAAAGGCAGAAGTACAACGTGTAGAAACCTCCATGGTCATTTATTTATTTAATTTATTTATTTATCTATCTATTTATTTATTTATTTATAATGCCATGCTTTAAGTCAATAGTTTGGCTTTCAAATGTAGGCTAGTTCTTAAAAATGTTTGCTGGTTCCCTAAACAAGCGCTGACTCTGGCACCTTGGAGCCAACACTGGCACAGCTTCTTGTATTCAGGTGCTACATACACTAGGCTAAATTAGTCATTTGTTTATATCTTGGGAAATAGAACTAACTAAATTAATCATAAAATATCTTGATGGTATAGTTAAAAACTGTGGGAGTATGTAGGGTTGGTCAGAATTCCTTCAGAAGCAGGTGGGATTGGTCAGAATTCCTTTAGGAGAAGATAGGATTGGTCAGAATTCCTTCAGGGGCAGGCAGGATTGGTTAGAGTTCCTTCAGGAGCAGATAGGATTGGTCAGAATTCCTTCAGGAGCAGGCAGGATTGGTCAGAATTCCTTCAGGAGCAGGCAGGATTGGTCAGAATTCCTTCAGGAGCAGGCAGGATTGGTCAGAATTCCTTCAGGAGCAGGCAGGATTGGTCAGAGTTCCTTCGGGGCAGGTAGAATTGGTCAGAAAACTTTAGGAGTAGGCAGGATTGCTCAGAATTCCTTCAGGAGCAGGCAGAACTGGCCAAAAGTTTTTTTTAGAGCAGACAAGATTGGTCAGAATTCATTCAGGAGCAGGCAGGATTGGTCAGAAAACTTTAGAAGCGGGCAATATTGGTTAGAATTCCTTCAGGAGCGTATGGGGCTAGTCAGATTTCCTTATGGAGCAGGTGGGATTGGTCAGAATTCCTTCAACAGCAGCGGGATTGGTCAGAATTCCTTCAACAGCAGCGGGATTGGCCAGAATTCCTTTAGGAGCAGGCAGGATTGACCAGAACATCTGTAGGAGCAGGCAGGATTGGTCAGAATTCCTTCAGGAGCAGACTGGATTGACCAGAACATCTGTAGGAGCAGGCAGGATAGGTCAGAATTCATTTAGGAACAGACAGGATTGGTTAGAATTCTTTCAGAAGCATGTGGGATTGGTCAGATTATCTTCCGAAGCAGGGGGGATTGGTCAGAATTCATTTAGGAGCAGACAGGATTTCAGAAGCATGTGGGATTGGGCAGATGATCTTCCGAAGCAGACAGGATTGGTCAGAATTTCTTCAGAGTTCTTTCCGGGGCAGCTGTGCCATTTGTATAAACTTTGAAATTATCAGATTAATCAGATATTGTGTTGAAACGTGTTAGGACATGAACAGAGTTAGGAAACAAAAAAGGTAATTAAAATTTAAGGCTAACGTTCTTTAAACGTGGAATGCTAATAAGTTAAATTTATATCATTTAGTCATTTAGTAATGCACCATTGTTTTAACCGTGTTGTGTATTTCCGAAAGGCAGCTGATTTTAATCCAGCATGAGCTCTTACATGCTTGGAGTCTCTACATCAGCAGGCAAATTATGAATAATGCACTTCACAGATGATTAAGCATAATTAACAAGCCAACACACTGAAATCGTAAGTACAGCATTTGTGTAGCGGTGTGCGTCTGTGTGATGTTTCTCATCACCGCTCAGCAGTTTATTTGTTAAACTTGCTGCACTATTATTAAGGCTTTAGATATCATAGAGATTATATTTGGCATACATAATCTAACACTCTTGATCTATTTGCTTGAAAAGTCATGATCTTATCACATTCTTATCAGGCGTCTAAACACTGGTGAGCAGGTGAGCATGTTTTGACTTTGCATAAGAAACGTGGGCCTTAATTTAATGCAGCAGTCGAAGCGTTTTGGCATTTCAACTTTAAAAGGCAAACGTAATCTGTGCAAGCTGTTTTTTAAAGGGTAAATCAAATCTAATTGAGGATAATCATGTTATCAGATGAGAGAGGATCCCGAACGGGCTTATCAGGCCAGAACTCCAACTCCTTATATTAATCCTGCATTCTGTCAGCCAGCTTTTAATTGACTGGCTACTTTAAAGGCATTTTCTTAAACGATAATGCTGTGGTGATAAACTGATTTTGACACCCAGAATATCTGCTGAATCAAGTATTCTGCGTTTAGCATTTTGCTCTGTCCTTCAGAAGTACTTCAGAAAAGGGATCTTTTTTTTTTTTTTTTTTTTTTTTACACTCCATTCATATAGTGTGTAAGTACTTTTCCGCAATTTGTTACGGTCTCAGATCCCAGCAAGTTAGGGAGTAAATGTACTCCATAAACTCTATATGACTGCAGTATTAGTTGCAAATAAATCTCACAGTGAAGACTGACATCCACTGCCTCGCATTTTCTTGACTAAAAATAGAATTTTGACCTCTTTTCCGTGCTCAGTAAATGAATAAATCACACTGGGGTGTTACAGGAAAATTATCAGTGTGATTGTGATGCAGCCCAATTCAAAAAAGAGTTACTATTCCCACCCCAAAGTTGATTATTTTCCAATATCAGCAAATCCTGAAGTAATTTATTGCTCTTATACCACAGCAATTTGCTGTGGAATGTCTGCAGAACACGTTAGTTCATGTTATAACTTGCATTATAGCAGCTATAAACAGTCACACTCTTACCAGCCTCTCTTTTATTCTCTCTTGATGTTACAAAGACCAAAAAAAAAGCAGTTTGTCTTGCTACCGAGAATCCCCAAAGCCAAAACTTAAAGTTACGTCTTTGCCTCTGACAGCTGCAAAGAGCTGACAATAAAGACTCCTTCCATATATGCCAAATAAATGTTTTCTCACAGAAAAATTCAGCCATATCAACAACACCAGGATTTTTTTTGGTTTGTTTGTTTATGTGGAAATCTCTGTGAATTCTTACTAAAGAAACGATAATGCATTAGAACAGACAGATTAATATAAACCTGTAATTTGGCATGCCAGAGTTGTAGTTATAGCAAACTAATCAACACTTTCTGTCCAATCAGAATCGAAGAATTCAGCAGCGCTGTTATGCAAAGAGGAAATAATCAACATGCTCTCCCACAATTTCAAAGGCTAAGGCTAGCATTCATACAATTTTTTTTATACAATTTGTTGATCAAAATCTAATCACACAAACTTGTAACAATTTGCATAACTTACACATCGCATGTAAAAAAAAATTACATTTAGGGTTTGTAGCTTTTCTCAAAACTTCAATTGTGTGAAATAAAATGCAATCCAAACCTTTTTTTTTTCAAATTCATACAAATCTCCCATGTGGTTTTCAAATCTTGTTCAAAATAATACATTTATTAAGTGTGTCTTATGTCAAATTCTTAGCATTGCCTGGTTCCAAACTTCTTGGCAGCCTCCAGAATGGATCTCCTTGGAAGTGCACCAATAGTGAAATGTCAACGCGAGTAAAGGAGCTCGCCATTTCTGCATATCTTTACATAAATTTCAAACCCGTTCTTGACAGGAAGCATGAGCAGTTTTGTTAGAATCAAACTCAACACAGAGTCTCATCATGGATGAGGTTAAGCTTATATTTTGCCAAGCTTCCATGTCTTCTTAGTGTTAGTTCATGATACGTTTCCTCTACTTGAATCACATTGGCCCAAATATTAATTAAAATCAGATCGTGACTGGTACTAAAATGAGCTTGTTTCACATTCAGAAATGCACAATGCACTGCACTCATGATTTCTGTACAATGCTACATCTCATTCTTCAGCCATGGCCTGAAACCTCTTAACATGCCCAGTGCTGGGGAATGATAAATGTCATCCACTGGCATCAGACAACAGCCAGCACCATGATCCCAACCAGCCCTCTTGCTGTCGGGGTAAAGCTGTTTGGCCCTGGCTTCGGGTCTGCAGAGGTCTCGGATGAGAGGTGTAGCTTTCCGATGACAAACACAGGCTGTCGTGGCATGACACGAGAGATCGCTGGTAAACAGGAGACTGAAGAGACAGCTGGAGGAGTTTGGACTTGTGCTTCACATGCTGGCCTGTTGGACTCGGTGTTGGACTCAGGACTAAGTGCATTAGTGTCTGTGATGGGGAAAACAGAATAGCAGAGCAGGAATGTAGGGAGGGCTGCATAACTATGCTTTTACTTTCTCACTTTCTCTCTTTCTCTCTGTCTCCTACTCTCATCCTCCTACCTTTAGGATTTTGGATTTAAAATCTGTACATTTTACATACAAAATGTTCTTGACTTCATTTTTTGTTCTTGTTTTTCACACCTCCATGTAGGAAACTTGGAAATGTCTTTTAAAAAGCACAAAAATTCCCTCTAGGTTTCAGTCTTGTTCTTACTGGAAGGCCACACTGACTTTTTTCAGTTGGCGTCCCAAAAAATTTTTGTTTTTCCCAGAAATTTCTCCTAAGATGAGATGAGATGAGATGAGATAAGATAAGATAAGATGTATGTATCATATACATCTATAGCTATGCTAAGCTGCCAGAAGTACAGTATATTGTGTTGCAGTTCTAGACAGTATAATAGTTATGTATACAGTATTATCGACAGGTGAGATAGTTATCCACAGATGAAGTATTATCCACCCATGAGGCAGTTACAGTTGCTGTAATATGTCCAGTGCAGATAATGCATAGAGGAACAATGATGCATGGATAAAAAGATGGATTACAGTGCAGAGTTGTACAGTCTGATGGCTGCCGGGAGAAATGACCTGTGAAAGCGTTCCTTCCTGCAGCGGGGCAGGAGCAATCTGCCACCCGGTGTACTCCTCTCTCCCTGTAGTGTTTTATGGAGTGGAAAGAAGAGGTTCTTCATGATCACTAACACTAACAGAAGAATTCCTGCTTAGTAGAATATCCTAAGCTTATTTGAATTCTCAAAATTGGCTCCATCGATGACTCTGTATAAAAGAAATCAAAGGCAAGTTTAACCTGGTTTCATGCTCATTCACTAGAAGTTACGAATGTTAAGGTAAGGGGTGGGGTTAGAGGTTGTAGAGTTTCATACACATTCGTACGTATGAAAGTGAACAAAATCTCACCTTCCTGTTTGACACCTTATGAATTTTGCATGAATGATACACTTTTTATCCATTTATAGTTACATGTTAATGTTGTGGAACTTCCATGAAACAAATTACCAGCTTTAAACAGACATATTCTTACCTGCCTCTTTTTTTTTCTCTCTCTCTTGAACTTAATAAGACAAAAAAAATGCAACTTTTTACAAAGACACACATTTTGTTGCATAACAGCCTGATCTCATAAGTGATGTGGTCAGATTTTGTTCGTAAGAAAAAGGCAGGAGTGGTCAGAACATTTTCTACAAGGACAGTTGTTATGAATTTGCTAATGTAAGACCATGTTCTTAATGAAAGTGTGTTTGTGTGTGTGTAAAGGTAATCCTGAGCCCACTACCTCCTCTTCCATAGTGACCTGACCAGGCCATAGCCATAACACCACAACCACTGGGCTGTGTAGTCCTAAAGCTCCTATTAATCACGATCTAATTTAATCCCAACAAACACATAAAACTGTGGATTTATTTCACTTTACAAACAGATGTCTCTGGCGATCCGTGTAAAGTGATACACAGCAGTCGTCTGGGACGGTCCCCATTTCTCGGGCCAGAGCTCCAAAAGCAGAAACACATGTTGTCCCCAGTTTGACTGCCATCGTTGGCTTGAACTCGGGTACACAGCCTTATGTCTGGACTGATCCGTAACCGTTTTTTGCATCTTTGATTAAATCCCTTTACGATTATTTACGATCATTGAACTTGGAAATCAAATGTGGAAAAGCATCATGACAGAACTGAGAATATTACGAAAGAAGTGGCTTCTGGAAGGACCTGAATTTTTAAAAAGAATCCTTTGAAGTTTTAAAACTCAAATCAATATTCAATAGACATCTGTACTTGATATGGACCTGATTGGACCTCTTTGAGCAGGAACTGTCCAAAAGCAGTAGCTTTCTACATCCTGTGACCCAGAGAGAGAGAAGAGCGAGACAGAAAAAGGGATACGGATGCCTGCGGTATGCCAGTCACCGCTGATTATCCGTGGAGAGCAGCGAAATGTTTTGTGTATGAGGAGTCTATGGGGCAACAGAGCATCGAATCAAAGCTCTGCTCTGTTATTAGAACCAATCTGCCACTGAGGAATGAAAACCCTACTGTGAGCTTAAAAGGAGTTGTCTCATTTGATCATTTATTACACATTTTAAGCGCTTTTGAAATGGCTGAGGCCAATGTGGTCGGCATCCCTAATTGGAACGCTTTTTCTCCCATTAATGCATCCAGACTTGCGATTCCTCCCAAGGACCACAAACGCTCGTTACAAAGCGCTTGTCAACAGCTAACAGTTGTTGCCGTTGCCATACTTAGATCCGATTTGTGCGTTCTTTTAACAAACAGCTGCCGCCAACTATATCCTGTCGCCTGCTATCCAAACGTCCCGACCGAAGAGATTAGCGACGCTTGTTTATCCGACGATTTTGCATGAACCTCATGATAGACTCGTTTAAGGCAGGAAGCCACATATGACAAAGACGCTGAGCCTTTATTAAACTCATCCAGACCTCGGACTCTGTACTTGGATTATTTATGTCTGCCTACTGCCTGCTATCCCATCAAGAATTCCTATATTTATAATGCTGCTTAACAGCTTTGGAAAAACTAGCGCCTGTGTTTAATACTGTACTGCTCCGGGGTTCGCTGTTATTTTTAATGCTGTTTCTGTGTGTCTGGACGGAATTGAGAGGGGGTTCGATATATTTACAGGCTGTAGTCAACTCTCCAGCCGTGCTTTTGCTTATTCATTCAGAACCACCCTCTCCCACACCGCTTGCGTCGAATTCCCTTGCATCCATTACGGCCCATAATTCAGCAGTGTTGTCTCTCACTTTGACGTACACCTAGTAAACATGTAAAACATTCCTGTGGGATTCACTGAAATTTTAATAACTCCGGTTTTTCGAGCCACGGCTGGCCAGGCCACATATCAGTTACTGCTCCTTAAAAGCTCTGGCACGGGCCACTAACTCCAGCATAGGAACTCCAGAGTAGGTCCTTGTCCAAAAACAACAGGCAGCGAAAGCGGTACGTTTTGGAAATGCGGTTTCCAGTTTCTGTGGCGTGTTTTTCCAGTGGCCGTGATGAAATCGACGTCTAGAGCTGTTTTACCTGCGCGTGTGTCAGGTGATAGCCTGGCTAATGACTCTGGAAGCCAAACAGAGAGGCTTTCTGCCTGAGGTTTCACACAGACCCCCTCTCCTCTCTGCACTTTTAAAAGTGTCCCTCTGCCGGTAAAATGTGATCTTCTCATTAATGAAGGACACGCTTCGTTTCGCTTACTCATTACTCGCCCTCTAGGGGGAGCAGCGGCTGGACGGGACATGGTGTTTTTCTTTCCTTGTGAACAGTTATGGGCCACTGTGAGCACTTAAAGCGCCCTTTGTGGAGCACCACTGATTCATTGCTCATTGGTCTGTGTGTGTGTGTGAGTGTGTGTATGGCTGTACATGTTAGCATGGACATATGCACTTTTTTTTTTTTTTTTTTTTTTTTTTAGCCTTTTTCAATACTGAATCAAAGAAAACATGCATTTCCCATCTCAGTCAACAATTTTTTTTACAAGGTTTAATGACATTAAGGCCAGTCTCATGATTTACTTAAAAATATTTAAATGAATAATTTACTTTCAATCTAGACGCACCATGTACACATGCTCATTCATGCAGGTATCCAATCAGCCAATCACGTGGCAGCAGAGCAATGCATAAATTCATGCAGACACAGGTCCAGTTCATGTTCACATCAAACGTCAGATCTTTGACCATGGCATGGTTGTTGGTGTGAGACAGAAACCACTAGGATTCTCCTGGGAGTTTCACACACAACAGTCGATAGAGTTTACACTTACAGAATGGTTCAGAAGAACTTTCAGTGAGCAGTGGTTTTGTGAAAATGCTCTGTTGATGAGAGAAGTCAAAGGAGAATAGCCAGACTGGTTGGAACTGTCAGGAAGGCTAAAGTAACTCAAATAATCACTCTTTACAACTGTGATGAGCAGAAAAGCATGAACTTCAGGTGGATGCACGACAACAGCAGAAGATCACATCCGGTTCCTCTCCTGTCAGCCAAGCATAGGAATCTGAGACTAAAGTGGGCACACCTTCACCGAAACGGGACAGCTGCCTAGTTTAGGTGAGCCTGTGCTCACTATAGCGTCACTGGAGAGTTTTTTTTATGTTACAGGATTGTATTGTAAACGACTGGGCAATTAGAGTAGGGCATTTATTTACAGTAAAATGCCTGAAAACCCGATATACTTATAAACACATAAATACAGTATATTCCTTTATATTTAATACACTGATCCTTGTGTTAAGTCAGGTGACACAGTTGGTGCACCCACACATCAGCCTCACCTTGTCTCCTCCTCCCGATGGCCCCTCACTCCTCCTCTGTCTAGCTGTCACTGGAATATATGTTTCATGGGCCGTAGAGGGCCAGTAAAAGCCTCAATCCGTCGTGTTGTTGTAGCTGCACTAACAGGGCTCCCTCTGTAAGCAATACTTCTCTCTAAAAGTGGACTTCGTGTCTTTTTTTGTGCTTAGTGAGTTGCTCTCCGCTATTAAGAAGCCTAGTCAAGTCAGACAGAACCAGATGTAAGCTGGTGATATTTTTTTTTTTTTTTTTAAACATGACTATAGGAGTGCTTAGTGCTTAGTTTAGTTTTATCACTTTTTAGCATGAAGTGGTTCTGGTACAGGTCATGCTGGCTGAAACTTGAGAATTAAGCATGACTGTGAGCACAAGTGTAGTAAATGAATAATAAAGTATTATTGCAATGTAATAAATCTAATAAATTGTTACTACCACAGGTTGTTATACACTACCAGGAAGTCTGTATAAATTAAATAAAGACCATTGTACACATAAAATAAAATGGAAAACCTGGTTGGCGTGTTCTAACTTCTTTTGCTTAAACACACAGGATCTGTTTCACATGATCTTCACCGGGATCTCTTTCTCGCTCGGTTTGTAACCAGAGAATGATGCACAAAACAGCTTTTCTTTCCATGCTTAATCTTTCCGAACACTGTATCCTTGGGCTTAGTTGCCTTTTCATTTTGTTTTCTTCTCATGACCAGTGTTTTCACCTCTCAACTGGCGCTGGTCAAAGCCAGATCCCTGCTGTTTCCAGATCAGTTTACCTCATGTTTCCCCCCCCATCCAGCTCAAGGCTAGGGTGTAACAATGCTGCTGTTAGCCAAAACCAGAGTCCTGCTGTTTCCAGATCAGTTTGCTCATTGTTTTTTTTCTTTACTTTTTCTCTGGTGGCGAGTGTATAATTGTGCTTTTTTTTTGCCAGTTATAATCAGGCAATGGTTGATAAATAAACTATAATAACACTAATAATGCAGCTGCAGTGAGGGAAAGCAGATCCAGGAGCTCTCTCTGTGTGTGTGTGTGTGTGTGTGTGTGTGTGTGTACACATGTGTGAAGAGTAGGGAAGGGAGAGTGAGGAGAGAGAGCCTGATTCCCAGCCAAGCAAAATACAGGCTGATTTATTGCTACTCAAAAATCATTTGATTGAGTTTTCACAAACATGGGTGTGGCACATGTGACACATGAGGTAAAGGAGAGAGTGTGTGTACTTCACTGTGTGAGAGAGACATATGTGCATGCATTTGCGAGGGTGTATAATGTTCTCGCGTATATATTATCCACAGTAGCTGCACGTCTCAAAACTCTAAAGCACTCTGACAGTTCCTTAATGCACTGGCACCAGACGTGGCCATTTCCAGATCACTTTATCGTGCCTCGTTCCAACTCTTGTCTAAGCAACAACTCGTTGTGCTTCCTCTCCCCTCAGTGCTCCTCAGTGCACTGTAATCCCTCTCTCCTCTTTCTCTGACTGACTCTGACAGCGGTGTAATGCCTCATGTGGGCAGGGAATCATTTTTAAGCCGGATGAATTCTTCCCCATGCCAAAGGTAAGTGTTTGGGCTGCCGCTAGAGGTTTTCTCTCAGGCTGAAACTTTAGTTCTCTTCATTACTCCACTACTTTTTTATCCTTAGTTTACACACCCCCCCCCCCACCTTTCCACCACCATCCCAATCCCTCTCTCAGCTTCAAATGACGATTTAGCTCAAACGTTCTATGATTAAAGTGAACAATGTTTCCACCCTGAGAGGTGCCTCTACACACACACACACACACACACACACAGATTCCCTGGAGACCACGTCTGGCTGGGGAAAGTGTGTATAAGTGCGCTACTGAAGTGTATATATTTAGGCCTGTTACAAGCTCCATTAAAATGTGAGTGAGATGAGGGAGGTTGCATCAGTCACACAACATTAAGACAGGTTTTCCCGTCTTGCCCTCTCTGACATTTCACATTCCACACACGTGTCCTCAGTCTGTCACTGGCTCAGCATTCAGGCAGAAATGGACAGATGATGTCCAGAAGACCTTCATGACCCAAAGGGACAGGGAAAAAAAACACACATTGTCCAATTGAGTACAAAAATAAAATAATAAAAAAAAATAAGGGAATGGTGAGAACAATCAATCAATCAATCAATCAATCAATCAATCAATCAATCAATCACTGGTGAAAACAGGACAGGAAAAAAACAGGAAAACATTTATTTAAACCAGTTAGCTAGCTCATCCAGCCAGACATTTAATAGTTTAATTAATGCAACAAAATACAAATAAATATTAATATTATCCCAGATCAAGATTATAATCTCAGCCATTTTACAGTGAGCTAGTTATCACTCTTTGATTTCATTTTTTTAACCCTTTAGTTTCAGTTATCGTAATCTTGATGGAATGTTCCTGCATCAAGCCTCACACTGAGCCTTGCTCATACACATGCATACACACAGATACACCCACTTGTCATTTCTTTCTCCCAGTTTTATGCACAAATATTATGTACTAAATATTAAAATGATGGGTAGCACTTTACTGTAAGTTCCACAAATAAAAACAAATGAAAAGCATATATTAATGTACGTACTAATGCTTTCATAATGATGAATACATGCATAATACATGCACTGATCATTAGTGCATGAGGAAATAATGAAGCGTATATATTAACAGCCTAAGCATTAATAATGGTAATATATAAGTATTAATATCTTGTCAACTCTTAACTGTTCATTAATGAAGAGTGCGTTTGGAACAATGTAGGCTATAATTCTACACTAAATTCTAATACAGGATATATTATAAATACAAAGGAAATATATATTGTTAAAATATTCTCCTGTGGTATGAAAAATATTCTTGTAATGCTACCGTGTGCTTGAATGGATCATGGATGGAATGGACTTCCTTTGAGATCGTCACACATTTTGCGGTCTGGTCTTTTTTGTTCAATCTTCAAATCTTCGGTGAACCCTGTGTCCACTGCAGCGTCAGATTTTTGTTCTTGATTTACAGGCATGGAACCTATTAGAGTCGTCTGCACATTTAGAGATGCTTTTCTGCTCACCACAGTTGCAAAGAGTGGTTGCTTGAGTTACTGTAACCTTCCTGTTAGCTCGAAACAGTCTGCCCATTCTCCTGTGACCTCTGTCATCAACGTTTTTTGTTTTTCACTCCATCCTGTTGAATGGGACTGTTGTGTGTGGAAATCCCAGGAGATCAGCAGTTTCTGAAATATGCCAAACCAGCCCTGGCACCAGCAACCATGCCACAGTCAAAGTCATGGAGATCACTTTTTTAAAAAGTAAAGTTAAAGTAGAATGAGTTTGAATGTTAACCCTGTCCTTATCCCTAACCCTAACCTTAACCTTTGTAACTTTCAACTGAGACCACGTTGCTGTGAGAAATGTCTCTCACAGCACCGCACGACTTTCACATTTATTCTCCATGCTTTAAATGAACTTGCAAAGCCCGATAAAGTCCATCAGCACTATTATGTATAATTCTTTACTTTTTAATATGCATCAGTGACAAAATATTCAGAGTTTTCCTTTCTCTTTAATGTCCATGAATAAATGTCTTATTTTCTCTGACTTTCTCTCCTTTCTACATCACTTAAATAGTGTCAGAGCTGTCAATCAACTGTCTAAACCCCTAATGATCTCTTATTACTGAAGCGCAAAGGACTGGTACAGATGTATAATGTGAAGAATAACAATCTGATCCCTGTAGAGGAATGTACATGAAAGAGTTCTTAGTGCAACATTATTAGAAATATAATCTCTAAGGAACCATATATCTGATGCAGATTTAATGGTTGGTTAATGTACCTTTTAAAGAATCAGTCTGCAGTAGGGTTCGTAAAGTGTCCACTTTTTTGTCCAAGGACATTTTCTTGAAATTTTCTTGAAAATTTGAAAAAAGAGTCATGAGTTTTCCAAACTTCCATTCGTTTTTTTATTACTAACTAAAAAAAGACTGCAAAAAATCTTTTCTAAAATACCCGAGAGACAGAAGTGTGGTGTTTTTCCTTTTCTTTTTTTGCTTCTTTTTATCTCTTCTGGAAGAGCCTGAGCTCTGTGTAGACACATTTAATTATGTGTGTTATTTTTACTCATTGTCGTACTGCTCAGTTAATAACGGCCTCCATAAATCACACTGCCATACACTTGACTTTGGGGTATTAGTGTTGGAGCATTCTGTTCTTCCCTTTTCACACCTTAGGCTAACACACACACACAGAGACACACAGACACACACGGGAAGCTTCCTTGAAGCCGTAACCACATAGTCTGTATTTTTTTTAACCCAATGTGCTGAATAACAGAAGCAAAGCAACAAAGTTGCTTATATGCAATAAAAGACATGCAGACAGGTGATGAATTAAAAGAAAAAATGCCATAAAGTGTGTTAGTAAGGTGTTGGGTGACCACGAGCCACTAGAACAGCTTTAATGCACCTTGGCATCAATTCTACATGTCTGTGGAACTGTACGGGAGCAATGAACACTGTACTTCCAAAAGACATTCAAGCACTTGTACCCTGTGGATGGGGGCGGAGTCATCCTGGAAGAGACCACACCCACAAGGTAGAAATGTTTCATCAGAGGATAAAGATGATCAGTCGGAAGAGCTTTAATGATTTACAGTGATGCTTTACTCGAAGTAGAACAAAAACCATGCCAGTGAAACCATGTCACAGCATAACAGAGCCACCATTTTGTTTCCTTTAATTTAATAATTCGGAATGACAGAATACGAGATGAAGCCACCACTTATGGTCTGACCTGGTGGTTGAGCTACAGAAGAAGCGACCATTTAGCCCTCTATAGAAGACAAAACAAAATCTGCAGGCATTTTTTCACCACGTCCTCTCAGTATGCTGTGACTCTCAGACATTAAACACGTCATTAAACTCATGAAATTTTCTGTCATAGCGTCATTGTGCGACAATTTCAGCAAGTAATCCAGGTTTGAATGTCTAATATTATCTCCAAATGCGCTCCTTGTGCATGATCTCATAATTGGCCAAAAGTAAAGTTTTTTTCTTTGTTAATGGCCATTTCTGAGCAAGAATACCATTAAAAAATTAGTTTGTATGGCTGCCTTTTTTGAGTTACAAAGTGAGTCGCACAGAAATAAAAAAAAAAAAAATCAGAGATAGGCTCAGCCTCTCAGGGTTTAACCGTTAAGTGAACGTTTAAACTTTGAGTGAAATGTGAAAGGAGGGAGAAAGTGTCCATTAAAAATACATAAGCTGTTCTATTCTGGAAAGTGATTTAGTTATTATAGAAGAACAGCTTTCTTTGGGATGAAATGGAATGGGTTGAAACCTGAGAGTTAGGTGTGACTGTAATCAAATGTAATAGATGAATAATAAAGAAATATTGCACAGTAATAACTGTAGTAGATTGTTATTGCAACTGGCTGTCATAGGAATTCAGAAAGGACAACCACATCCTGTATTGAACCATATACATAAATGGACATATGATGGAAAGTTTTTCCACGCAGACAAAATAATGTGTAGATGAAAGTGCAGGCTAGATTCCTGTGGCTTCAGCTACTTCAAAAGACAGTATACTCTGTCACTAAACCCACAAGGCCTGGTTTTGTTTTATTTTATTATTTATTTTCAACGTACCTGCTTCTATTTTGATATTTAACATTACCTATTGTCTCTTCTCAATGCTAGTCAATAGCTAGTGGCAA
>CM040999.1:4497099-4527099 GCA_022985145.1 Pangasius djambal
AAAAAAAAAAAAAAAAAAAAATAGACGTCCAGAAAGGGAGGAATGGAAAAGGAATGAAAACAAATCTGTGTTTACTGTGCACTCTTTTCATTTCTCTAACCGATGCCACAGAACAAATGCTGGTTAGGCATATGCGTTTGAGTGCTCGTATTTATTTTGTCATTTTAAATGCTTCAAAGATGTTAGCGAAATGGGAGAGATGATAATGGTCTCCAGCTTGCTGCTTTATTTAATTTGTAGCTCCGCATGCAGCCATTGAGTTTAAAATTATACACGCGCCGTAAACCCCCGGAGCCGAAAAGCAGGCAGTGGGGGAAGACAACCGAGGCCTCCTCCATCTGGATCTGTTTTACTGGCCCAAACACAGCAACTCTTATCACTTTCTTTGTGTTTTGAATGTGTGTTTGTGTATGATGGACAAGGAACGTTATGTTATAATGGCATGGTTCTTTAAGTGTCTTTCTCCGATTGAAAAAAGACCAAAGTTGGTGATTTGCATGAATGAATGAAATGAATCTGTTAGCATTTGAATGGGTTAATCCGTCATGTTTTTGCAGGTGTCTGCATGCAAACCTCACACTGACAGTTATGATTTTTGCACTGACATTGAACACATTAAACAATCAGGGAGACCCACAGTTACAGTTAGACACCATGAAGTGAACAATGGAGAGGATTTATTTTCAAAATATCCTTTTTTTTTTTTTTTTTTTGCATGTTTTTTACCCTGTTTCACTCTTGAGTTTCATCATGAGTGCATGGAGTTAAGTTGTTAAGTGAGATGCTGTGACAGCCAGTGTTACCTGTTTAAGTGACAGGAGACACCTATACTTCTCCCACGTGTACAGGCTCTCGAGCGGCACTCTCAGACTCGGCCACCTGCATGAAAGCGCTGCGAGTGCCAGATTTCACGAGCCTGAGCTTGGACAGATTTGTGGAAACGTGAGTATTACTAAATTTCACAGAGGAATCCTCCATCTTTTTACTGAGCCAAATGCTCTTTTCTCGAAAAAGGAAAATGAAAATACCCCAAATACAAATATGATAATGCTTCAATCATTTTTTTTCCCCCTTGCTTTAATTTTTAAGTGAAGGGAGTCACATATCTGAAGACCTGTATATGCTTTTTCTGAAAATTCAATAATATTCTGTATTCATAATTCTCTAAAGTCGTTAATTTGTTTTTTTGTCGTTCAATGCATTAGATAAATTTGATCAACATCTGAAGACAGGATCTTCTAAAATCTTCTAATTTAATGAAAGATTAATGCAGAAACACTGCAATAGTAATATCTAATCATTGCTAGTTTTATATTTCTTGGCCTTTTGTAGCAAATACATTGCAACTACAATGTTATTTTGTTAATCAGAGAGTGTAGATTATATTAAATCAGAGATTAAGATTATATTAAACAATTGAAAGGAAACCGCCACCCTGAAACTTATTAAATATGTTTATATTGAAATATTTGTGATGTTTTTCGTGATTCTGGTGCTAATTAGCAATTTGTTTGGCGCTGTATTTCGGTTATTCCCGTGAGAAGTTAGCGGTTGCTGTGCTGACGTCACCGGGCGGACATTGCTGGAGCAGTTACAATAGTGATTATTAGAAAGAAAAAAAAAAAGATTTCAGTCTAAAACCAAAAACTCTGAATTTTATTACTGAATCAGTATTACTGAATAGTGAATCTTGAAATCACTAAATCCTGGATGCCATTGAAGATCACATGTTAATTATAAAGTTTATTATGCAAGTCATCTAGGGAAAGAATTTCCCTTCAAATAGGTAAAGACTAACAACTAAAGGCTGTTTTGAAAGAAAGAAAAACCTGGCAGGGAATCATTAGGAGTCAAAAGAGTTGGCTTTTGCAGCTGAGCTCATCTGATTACTCTGATTCACTGAAAAGAGCTGGAATTCATATCACTAATAGACAGTAACGTCATTCCCATGTTTGTAGATTTCATTAGAAGAAACAGGGATCATATCTCCACGAATAATTTTAAATACACAGTACCCCTATCCCTGAAGGTTGAGTTTTGATAATGTTGACTTTCGGGTCCAGATTTCTGCACAAATTTCGAATCTGCACGGAAAATCAAGATTAGCAATTAATTTATACTAGCTGGCTTAATTAACTATGATAACCAATACAGTAACATGCTAACATTAGCTAGCTTTGACAGTTGCTTAAGCAACAGCATTATTAGCGATATCGTTTGCTAAGAATTCTTGTACATCATTTTTATGCTAGTAAATGACTCTTCTATATCTTGGTTATTCATTACCAGTGGTCTAACTTATTTTGTAACTTTATGTCATATTAAATAAAGATTTTCCAGTGCTTGGCTATTTAGGATTTTTGTCCATTTTTCTTTCTCTAATTTGGATTTTATTTATTTTTTTAAACCTATGTAATACATGGTTATGGGTTCTTTGGCTAGTCCCTCTGGGGAGCCCTTAACGCTCCTATGTAGAACCCTACAACGGAGTGTTCCCCTATCAGTGAATGCTCCTAGCAGAATCCTTTAAAGGAGTGAAGAACATGTAATTGTCCTTGTTTTTTTCTAAAAATGTATGAATTATATGTTGCATGTCCTCAAATTCAAGTTCAAACCCAACTTCATCATCAAGCCAGAAGAGAGCAAATGTTCATAATCACACTCTAACCAGGGCCTCATTTCATGCGTGGCTTATGCTGGTACTGAAGTGCAGCCAACGCTTTTGAAATAGGCCATACCAACTCAATCACTGCCCCACCTCTGACCTCAAATATAATCTGTATGAGTTCAATTACTCTTAGGCAAGACAGTAACATCATTATGTAGCTATTTATACTGTGCCATGAATAAATCAGCTATTCTGCAAATGCGGCTTAAATGAGCCTATCCCAGGAACACTGTGTCCATGTGGGTTTTCTCCTGGTTATTTGGTTTCCTCCCACATCCCCAAATCATGCTGGTAAGTGGATTGGCTATGCTAAAAATGGCCCCTATGCGTGAAAGAGTGTGTGAATGTGTGTGTGTGTGCATGGTGCCAGTACGAGTAATACCTCCCAAAACAAGGGGAATCATTCAGGAACTGTCATCCAGGTCCAGTTCTATAGCCTTGGTCAGATCTCTACAATTGTCTGCTTGATTCTGTGATGGTAGTACTAATAAAACTAGCTTCCTGTAACTTCATGATTGCAAATTTTATGATGTGTTGCTGGTGGCAGATCTTGAAACGCTTCGGCTTCTGCTTTGTTTCCTCTCACCCTTCATACCTTCCTGATTGATCCTCTACTTCTGCTTGGAGCTTTCTACCCTAGTGACTCACTTTCCACTGCTGAGGATAGTCCTAAATGGACACCTTAAATATTTTCCCTTCCCAACAACACTTTAGTCTCACTCTTGCTTCAGTGTATGATCTCACATAGATGCTGTCTATTTGTAGCTAAGTACTGCTGCTGTAATCATAAACACTGTCCTGTGCTCATCTCAGGACTGCACACAATTTGTTCACAATGAAATAAACATCCTTTCAACACACTTTTGGGTCTAGGTCCTATTTCATGTTGTCTCAGAGGTTTTTTTTTTCTCTCACTTCGGTCTCTTCTGGCTTGTTCATTCGGGATCTAAATCAACATCCGGATTTCTATAAAGCTGCTTCGTGACAGGGTCTATTGTTAAAAGCGCTATAAAAAATAGCACATACTCTGATCTGAGATCTGCACTTGTGAAATGCTTTCTCAACACAGACTTGTGATAACCCAGCTGTCGTCTCTTACATATTTAGAGAGACGCAAATGTTAAGCTGGTGTGTGTTAGAGAGAGTATAAAAATGCCAGGAGATCAAGGGGCAATTTTAGAAGAAGAACATGATGATGGATCCAGTGATGGATGTAGCCCGTCTATGCTGTCCCCCCGTCCCTGACACTACTTCCTGTAATGATTTTTTAAACTGTTGTAAATTGCATGTCTGCCATCCTGCTGCTTGTGTGTATGTGTGTGTATGTGTGAGTGTATACATGGGGGTGTGTGACCAGCTGCATAACAGCTGTCAGCCCTTTGAATAATGAGCAGTATTGAGGAATAACCATTAAGAAAAAAATCACACACAGGACTGCGCAAGAACTATCATACAAGGTCAATTTTGGCTGCTATTTTTACCATGATACTGTAATGCGTAATCCTTAAAGACTATAATATCCATGATCATGGCTGAGCTTGAAAGAAATTAGGCTGAAAGTGGGTTTTTCTAGAAGTGTTTGGTGTCAGTGACAATTAGAGCATCATAATGTGTCTGCATGTTTTAGAAATTTAGCCACTAATCCAGATAGCGGTCCGAGGCGAGGGCTGAATTTACAGCCTACTAAGTTAAAGCAGAAATGCAACAAGGCCACAATGCCAAAGCCACGGCGGCGCTGCATGTGTTTGTAATTGGTTTCTTCAATGTTTATGTCTCCATTCACAGTCTTTGTTTAGGTTTGTGTAACTCGTATCATGATGGCAAACTGAGAAATTGCAAACTTCTGTGATGGCCACCAGATGAACCCGGAGAGCTGTTTGAATGGTGTTGGGCGTAGAGTTGTAAGTGTGTGTATTTATCTCTTTTGGGGAACGAAATGTCTCCATTAACCCCATTAAAGTCTCAGCTTATTGTCCAGTTCTTCAGCTGTAAGCCTAACTTGCGGAGACAACTGAGTGGTCTCTATAAATAGGTCATGACCTTAGTATCAGGGATGAATTGATGCCATTATTTTCAGACTGAGTATGTGTATGAGTATGCGTACACATTATTTGGTACTGTTACTTGTACTGAACTAAGTGACCTACTTAGTATTAATCAGTCAGGGATGTCACTAAAACCTGTTTATGTTTCCCCTGTTTAAACTGTGGCAATGAAAAGAGCATGTGCATGTTACTTATAATGTTAGCTAGTTAATATAAATGAAGAGCATTAGCTGGCAACATTAGTTCTCTTGGAAGATTGCACTAGAGAGCAGATTTTGTTCCATTTTGGAAAAGTGCTTCTCTACAGCTGTGAATAAGCTGTTTTATTGTCTTCATTGTGTCAAAATTCCTCATTGTCAACGACGATAGCGGCTGATCATCCAGAACAACGCACTGGGTAAGTGCTGTTATTCTCGCTCACATAGCTCGTATCCAGCGTTTACTGCTAGCAATGAATTCCTCGTGCTGAGATTTTTTTAAAGACCTTTTATCCAGGTAGTTGTATTGTAAGACAATAGTTTTCTGTAGTTTCTCTTCTTGATATTTTAGCAGAGTACAGTTTGCAGTCTGCTTTGCTTTGATCGTGAAATACGTCCAGGCTGATGCCATTTTGTGTCATCTGTTCATTGGCACGACATCGTACACTAGGCTTACGTCTCATGGTATTACGTGGTATCGGATGTTGGCATTGGAGCATGAGCAAAACATAAGCATGGGTAAATGAACATGGTATTGGACCAAAGCCTGATACCAGAAGATTCGTAAGAATAAATAGGAGTTAGAGAGTTATAAATACTAAAGTCGCAAAGTGTTATTTTTACACTTAGTATTTAAATTTTGATTATCAAGGTTAAAGAGCATGAACTAGAATCTAACATTAGAATTATGTAGCAATAGTATAATCCAAGTCAGCAAAAATACTTCACAAGGACAGTAATACAAGCTGGTATGTGTTTAGAAAAGGAAAGAGGCAGCGTAGAGTTGGCGGAGGGGAAATGGATGACAGTTACACGCCTTTCAGCCTATTAATTGTCATCTCAGCTGTTGTTTTAACTCCATGGCCCTGCTGCTCTGTCTTTCTCTCCTGTGCTGCTTGCCTTATCGTTTACAGAAGAGAGGCTCATCTGTGTACGTAAAAGAGCCCGACGACCTTCAGCCCTAGACTGGAGGTCAAAGGTCACCTGTTGTATATTTCATCTGCAAACAGCATGTTTTCAGAGAAGAGGCTGTATAAAAAGGGGATGCTCAGGCTCTTGGGATTTTACCATGCCATATGTCCTATTAACATTAATTATTTTGCAATCTTCTGCTTGTCTACCTGTGAAATGAAGTTTGACATGCCTGTATTCATGGTCATGAAGCTTATGGAGGTGTCAATCTTCGCAAAAGAAAGTCCTACCTGAGCTCTAATATGATAGTATTGTCTGAGTTATAAGTAATGCATGTTCAGATATTTAAGAATTTCTTATATATTTGCCATGGATCTGGTCAAAATGCCCCAATAATCAACCTTGATCACTATAGATGCTGAGGATAAGGTAGCTAATGATTTATCTAGCACATAGCCATTATGTTTTTTAAACAAACAATGTAAAGGCAGAATGAACATGAAAATGACACACAATATCAACATTTACCTCAGATGTGTTGGTAAATTACTAGGAAAAGTCTCTGTGTGGCAAAAAAAAAAAATATCCTGTAATTACACTTAGCATTGACTGCTAACTAAACTTCTATGGGTTATATTGAGAAACATCAATTCTCCTCACAGCTTGTGAAATCAGAGTTGTCAGAACATTTCCAAAATCGTAAATACCACACGAATGAGCTGTTCTTCTTCTCGTAAAATCTTCTCGTAAATATGCTAAACATGACTCCTTTAGAATGCAGCATATGTAATCATGTTGGAATTTAACCATGACCAAAAACAAAACTAAACATTTAGGCTAACCCTATAGTCATGCTTCACTATCTCCACCAGTATCGTGCCACTAAACCATATGAAAAACACTACACATTTAAACACATTTAATATCAGTTTTAGAGCACAAGATATTGAGGGATGAGAAGCCAATGGTTCTCAAAGTGAGGTCTGGGATACATAGCCCAGGGGTCCATGTTTATTTTCTTCTTCTTCTTCTTCTTTTTTTTTTTTTTTTTAATTTTTGTTCCAGTTGTGAAAATCTCTATCCACCAAAATCAATGTTATTTTATTTATTATTTAATTCCTATTGTTATTAGTTTTATTAACTAGTCATTTGAATTGAATGGGTTTAATACAAATCTCAGTAAATTAAAAAAACTACAAAACCTATAAATAATGCCAACTTAAGTCTACTGACAATTTTAATAAAAATAAGTTCAGTAGATGAAAGGTTCAACTATCTGGATCTAATAAATAACCGCACTACTATTTGCCGCTATCAGCCTAATATATGAAAAGTTGGATTATGGTCATAAAATAAATCTGAGGGGATTGTTGGAATTTATTTTACAGTTAAATGTGTCTCTGGTTTGAGAACAATCCTGACAGACCATAGAAGAAATGTAGATACAGTACATACATATAATGGTATGTTAGCCTTTGTGGTGGATGACTAGAAAGTAATTATTTAAAATAACAACAGGTTTACTATTTTCACCCATGTTTTAAGTGAGCAAAACCTACAAACCCGCCATTTTTAAATGCTAGTAAATGGTTATTTCAAAGTTTCCTGATATTCCCTTTTCAATGTTCTTCATCTTGGCCATATCTTTCATTTTCTGATATCAGGATACTTCATTAGGTGACCTGGGGTGGATTAAATTCAACGTAGAAGTATGAGGCCAAAAGTCTACAATCCAGACTTTCTTTCTTTCTGTCTTACTTTCTTTCTTTCTTTGTTTACTTACTTTACATACTTTACTTACTTACTTTCTTACTAACTTGCTTACTTTACTGACTTACCTGCTTGCTTACTTACTTATGTACTTACTTACTTACTTTGCTTACTTGCTTACTTACTTACTTACTTACTAACTTATGTACTAACTTACTTACTTACTTTGCTTACTTGCTTACTTACTTATGTACTTACTTACTTACTTACTTACTTACTAACTTACCTGAAGTTTAGTCTTGGCCATGTGGACAAAGATGTGATGAAGCTCATTTTACCTTGTGTTTTTGTACTTCTTTTTTGTTTGAAAAGTGTACATTGATTGGAAGAAAAATAGTGAAAACACAGCTCATTAACATATCACCTGGGCACGAGAAAAACAATAATCTCATAGCATTTGTGATGTATAACGAATACTTTGAAGGTCAAAATGAAAATGTACGGAATAAAATGTTTGTTATTGTTTCTGTCATGAATTTACTTGACTTAACTGAAGAGTATTCAATTTCCATAACACGTGTGTAAAATAGAAATCTTTCAAAATAGTACTGTAATGAAGTGTAAATGTAGAGTAATGAAGTAACTCAAGTATTTTCCAGCCTTGTCCCTGACACAGTCGAGAATGTTTTGTTGTACTAACCTACACCACTGAGTGGATTTTCCAGACCTTTTCTCGAGCTTTTTCCCACTTTTCCTTTTTCATTCACGCTCCCTGGTCAAGCGCCACTGCCTCTCGGCTGGTCATCCCACACAGTGTGAGTCTGTAGCTCCGCTCATTCAGAGGTACACAAGCTCTTTGTGACTCAGGAAGCATGGACGTTAGAGGGGGAAATTGTGTGTGTTTGTGTTAAGAGTATTTGGAGCATGTATGAGAAGAGACCTTACAGTTCCAGAGAGTGACACTGGTTTAGCATGACAAGAGAAGGGGCGGTAACACTTGAGGCACACTTTGACAAAAAACACACACACACACAGTTGGGGATGACAAGGTGTGTGTTCAGGCTGTCTAGTTCGATCGGCCATGCACTACTGTCTGAGGAACCCCCTGCTTTCTACTTCCTGTCTGCCTTCCTGTCTGAAGAGGTAGAGAATTCTATCCTCACACACACACACACACACACACACACACACACACACACACACACACACACACACACACACAAGCGCATTCCCCATTTTATTGTGCCCAGTGGAGGAAAGGGCCGGTTTTGTATCTGGCTCAATCGAGCAGCTGTGTCTTCCTTCTTTCAGCTACATCTCACACACACACAAGCTTATTTGCATGGCAATGGCATTATCAAGGAGAAGGGTGTCATGGTGGAGAGGCTGACAATGCTCCTGCCAACAAGTTTATCTAAGCTCAAAGAGCTTTTTCAATCTCTACTGGCTAATCTCTCTCTTACTGGCTACCTTTAACTTTCTCTTTCTTTCCCCTGGGATAGCACCTCCTAGACCAGGGGTGTCAAACTCAAATTCTGCCCAGGCCACTTTGTTAGCCCTTGAAGGGCCATAATCTACGGCTATTTATTTTTTAACGTATTATCTATTCTATCGATTGACACCAGTAACTCAAAATGGTATAAATTCTAGGAAAAAGACGTGATAATATCTTTGTAAAACTATTCAGCTGTATGCACTTTTAGGGCTAGGTGATAATGTGATGATATGTTTTTTAAATATCATAACATTAATAATGAGATTTAAGAAGAACTCACATAGAACTGAACATATGCGTACATACTACGTCCTTAGTCTCCAATCTCTCATACCTTTGTGATGAATTTCAGGATTTGGAATCAATCATTGAATAACACTAAAGGAGAACAGTTTATGCATTTTGGAATTTTTTTTTACACCCAGATCTCGCATCAAACACACTAGATAGGCATCCATTTTAACCAGCATTTCAGCACTGTAAGATGCGAGCGCATACGTGCTTGTAAGGTGGCATGAAGTGTACATAATGGGGTGATTGCTATGCTCTGCTGTGAATTCTAGATACGGTGAAACTGTTGAGCAATCGTGTACTACGGACTGTTTCAATGTTATTTTTTTGCAAGTTCGTATGGACCAAATGAAATGAGGCGGCGAGCCGGGCATAGATGTCGGTTTTGAGTTTGGCACATGTGACCTAGACCCACATATGCACACATCTTAATCACCAGTAATATTATAGCACTTAATAAAAATAAAAGATGCCCCACTTACCTCCATATTTATGACCTAACCTCTATGTCAGTCTCTGTTTGATCAGCTGAGGTAAAAAAAAATCACTTGCAGCATTTAAACACAAGCGTCAGCGTTGTCTCTTCACTCAACTGATTCATGCTAACATCGGTGGGGAAATAATTACTGATTAAATCAGTCAGTTCTGTTCTGCTGACCACATTTCTTGTCATTAACGTCTCTTTATTAGGTCATTTAAACATTTTAAAGCGCTCTTCTCTGTTTCGATGATGTGATGGTGCTGGAGCATTGCGGACATTTTGACAACTGATATCTGAATACAAAATGAATTAAATGTCCATTTAGCTAGTAATGTTTCAGACCTTTTAGCAGGCAGTTTCCAACACAAGATTAGAAAGCAGCATGCATGAAACCATTACCTCATCATTTTGGTGAAAATATATTTATGCTTTCTTAAGGTACAGATGTCAAAGTATGTTATTGGCGGAAAAACAAAAAATTAGTTGTTTTTTTCATCTTGGCTGTTTTCCAGAAGTCCAATGTTTTTTTTTTTTTCCCAGACCTCTAAAAATATTTTGCCGAAATCAGTATAAATATTCAGCGCTTAGATCAGCATGTTGCATGAGGATCAGAATTTCTCTCTCTCCCAGTCTAGGTGTCTTTAATGGCCATTTGTGTGAAACACACCCTCCGGACGTTTATATGGAATGGAGACGAGACAGGCTCATGAGTGGTGTGTTCATTTTATTGAGGAAGAGAAATCGATAGTGAAGTTTATATGTCTGACATGTGGAGGCCTCATCATTATTATAAAGCTCACACTTTCCGCTTCCACACATACCCTGCACCTGCCCACTGAAAGTTTCATACTACATTCCCTATATATATATATATATATGTATGTATGTATGTATGTATATATATATATATATATATATATATATATATATATATATATATATATATATATATATATATGTATGTATGTACATCAAGATTGCCTAGGATGTGCCAACACATCGAGTTTATCAGATTGTGAATGGACACGCTGTGGTCTGCGCTGCAGAACGGGCCGTTTAGATAAGCATGGTTCTGACTGCATGTTAAAGCTAGTTGAACCTGGGAAATACTGATAAACAGTTTTCAATGGAAAGTCAGTTAAAAAACTTGGATCAAATGAAAAAGCAACAGAATGTGATTCTGAGAATTGAAGAATCTTAACTTTACAGGCATAAGCCAAATATCAATGCATTATAAATTATTACAATCTATAAATTTGGTTTCTGAAGGGTTCTTTGGATAATTTAGGGTTCTCTGCTTCCCAGAAGGGTTCATTTTGGAAGTCTCTTTGCAAAAAAAAAAAAAAAAAAAAAAAAAAAAAAAAAAAAAAAAAAAAAAAAAAAAAAAAAAAAAAAAAAAAAAAAAAAAAACCCGTACGAGGGTTCCACCAGAGTGACAAGCAAGGAACCTTCAAGGCTTCTAGATTTTAAAGTTTTTCTAAGAATACCATCCCAGGTTCCATGTAGTGCTTTAAAAGTCCCGCTTGGAAATGCATGATGTATGTAGAACTCTCTAACAGTGTTTTGCTACCAGAGAGTCTCTCAAGTAGGACCTTTTTCGGAAGAAGAAAAAAAAAAAAAAAACACTTACCGGCCAAAAAAAAGAATTTGGATTGTTAAGGGAACCCATAATTGGTTCATGTGGACCCATTCCACAACAGTGTTTCCCTAACAGAGAGTATTCCAAGTAGAACATTGTGGGAAGCAAAAATCCATTTACCATCCAAAAAAAAAAAATAAAATAAAAATTTGATACCTCAGAAACCTCTCTATTAGGCTATATTGTTATGTATATTTTCCCCAAAGTGACAAGTGGAAGATCTAGATTTCATTTCTTTTTTAAATGAACTATCAAGGAACAAGTTTAAGGGTTCCTTGGAATAACTAAGGGTCCCTTAGTTAAGGCTCTAAAGTTCCTAAAACGGGTCTGCTTGGAACCCTTTTTGACAGGAAAACACTCATTTGAATGGTTCTACATGGTTCAATGGTTCTAGAGTGTTTAAGGGTATCCCAAGAGGAACAGAAGAACCCTTAATAGCTCTAGATTCAACCTTTGTAAGAGTGTAGTGATGGGAGCAAATATCTTCATAATGCTTTTTCTATAGACTCAAGTAACAGGCAGCCAGACTGCTATAGTATATCATCCATGTCAGTTTCTTCTGTATCTTCCATTCCTCTTCTGAGCTACAGCCAGCATCATTATGGATACAGTCTTTTACCTCCGGAGCCCACCAGCCGAAGCTAATGTACTTGAGATCGACATCAAAGTGAAGCGGAGTGCGAGCCTTCGCCAATAAACTTTTTGGCCTCCCATTACATTAGCATTATTTAAAAGGAGAAGAGAGTCTTTAATAAACTCTATTAATCTTGGTGAGCGAGGGAGTTCATTGGTTGTGCCCTCCTCCCTCCGCTCTCCCCAATCAATCAGCTCAGCCCTGTTAATGTATTCATGGGGAAAGGCAAGGCAGGACTTGTTTGACAGAGTTCCAAGAAAAGAAGAATTTATTAAGTCTCCACCTCGGGTGCAGCTGAGCCAGAGAACCTTTCACCAGTCACACAATCAATAAAGAGCCCCTGAATATATGATCCATAATTATATGGCCAAAAATTGAACAATATATCTGATGTCATGACAAGGGGTGAATGGAACAAGAGTGAGAGTGAAGCGGCCTGCTTTAATTGCTGGAGTATGGAAGGCAATTCCAAATTTCGGAATGATAAAACCTGTTCGGCATGACTTGGATGTAGGTGGCCAGTGAGAATTTTGCAGGTGCTAGTCATTTTTCGGCCAACATCAGTGAAATAAGGACATATGGTCTGTTTCTCCAGACTGCTGTTGTTTGATTGTTGGGTTGAGGAATCTTTTCTACCTAATGGGATTGCAGTGAATGCAAAGAGCACATTCATTCGTTCATTCATCTTCAGTAACTGCTCTATCATGGTCAGGGTTGTGTTGGACCCGGGGCCTACCCTGGGAACACTGGGTGGAATGCAGTGCACGTACACATTCACACACTCATTTTTCACCAAGGGGAAATTTAGATTGGCCAGTCCACCTGCAGGCATGTTTTTGGGAGGTAGGAAGAAAGAAACTGGAGGAAACACACTTAGATGTGGAATGAACATGAACCAGGGCTCAGGATCTAACCAGGGACCTTGGAGCTGTGAGGTGGAGACACTATACCCTCTGCACTAGCATGCCACAAAACATTTCTCACGCAGAAGAGAAATTCTGATGTCTGGCATCTTTCAAAAATACTTTGTCTAATATGGAAAAGATAAGGAGTTTCGTAGAACAAGGACAGAAGCTTTATCTTTCTTATACGAACTGTTGTCCCATTCTGCCTCTCCTTCTGTCTATTTGTTCCTCTTTGGACATGTTTGTTGATCTTCAAGTAGTCTGAACCATCAGGTTTCGATTTGTTTATCTACAAAAGTGTGCACTAATTTCCGTGGCTTCAGCACAGTTCAGTGTTGTCAAAGCGACGAGTCTGAATTTTATTAATCTCCACATGTTTGAAGCACAGCCAGGATCTCTTTGTGACCCTGCATTCTGAGTATTCATCCCGACACAGTTGATCCTTCAGCCTTGCCATTCTTCTATTCAGTCCTTCTTACCAGACGGCCATTTACACATTAAGCAAAAGGAAGGAGAACATATGGACGGTAAGACAGAATCATGTCAGAGAGCAGGGTGCAGAGAGAGGCCTGGAGACTTTGCCTGCTCTTGGGGGAGGAAAAAATAAAGAGAGAGCGATCAGCTTCAAAGCGCCATTTCCATAATTGCCCTGTAAGTCGGCCGTGATGAGCCAAAGGGAGTGAAAAAAAAAAGCACAATCTTTCAGTTGGATGAACGGCAAAAGCTCACCTCCTCTTCCTCCTTACACCCCCTCAGCTCTTTTTTTCTCCCCACCCGCACTCCTCTTTCTGCCACTGCACCCTTATTTCTACCCCCACTTGTTGCCTTTCGAGGCCTGCAAAAGAATTCTTCTCTCAAAACTTGGTCAACAATAGGCATGAAATCAGCATGGCTCCTCCCCCTTGCTAGAGAGTGGCAGTCTTCCTGGGCTTTTTGTCAGTGGGTCTGCTTGGACCACAAAAAACACTGATCAGCTATTCACTCAGCTATTGCTCCGGTAGTTGACTATGACCGTTTTAAAACTGTTTATAAGGACTTATAGTCACTCTAGGATGCTGTGGATCGACTTGAAATGTCAGCATGAAAACAAACCTTTTTGGATAAAAGTAATCTGTGACTTTCGCAGCCCTAGCTGGTTAGTTAGTAAGAAAAGGCACGATGGTATAAAAGGTGATTTGACGGTTGGCAGATGCGGATATCTGCCTTATCTGTAGGTGCAGGAGCATTTGGACGGCTGTAGCTTTACCGATACTGACAGCATGGAACATGTGTTCTGTAATCCAGACTTGGTTCTTGGCATCCCCTCATAGGTCACCAAACATGCTTGTGAAAAAGAGCAACAAGAGTGTGTGTGCGCTTTTGTGCGTGTGTGTGAGACTAACAATCAGCAGCGCCTCATAAAAGGATTAGTGACCTCCGCAAAGAGCATAGGGCTCTTCAAAGCCTCAGCAGGGCCACAATAGCGCTGACATTTGTCCGTCTCGGAGCGGGGGAGACAACGAGGGGAGGACAGGAGGACAACGCAGGGCCGAACCTCCCTTTCACAAGCCGACTCCGGCTCCTTCCAACACTGCTTATGTACTCCTCCGTCTTTCTCCATTCATCCACAGGGCTTCTGATGGCTCCATTGGCTCAGCTCTGTCTCTCATGGGGTCGCCCCTCGCTGTCCTCCTTCTCCGCGTCAATGACGGGCCAGAAAGATAGATTAGATTTCACTTTAATCATTCTCTTGCTGCACTTTTTTTATCCCATCCAAATTGGTATTTAACAATGCATTCTTCCTGCGGCGCGGCGTAACTATGGACATCTGCCATTGATGCTGAGTGGTGCTCTGAGATAAAAAAAAAAAAAGGCTTCGGCTCTGTCTTATAGACTGAATTGCCATTTGCTTTCGAGAGTGTCAATATGGTCTGGGGTTCCCACAGCTGCTCTTATGTTGAGTATTCAAAGTTTTATTTAAAACTACCCGTTCAGATTGATTGTTCAGAAGGATATAATTGGCTTAAAATGGTTAGGTGTCAAATCTGTGTGTGTGTGTGTGTGTGTGTGTGTTAGCAATTCTCTCTTCATATCCATCCCCCCTGTGAATTCTCCCGGGTGTATTGGAGAGAAAAAGCTGCTCTCTGCTGGAGTGTTTAGCATCGCTTGCAGCGCTGGACTAAAAAGAGGCGTCGCTGTTGATTATTGCTCGTTAACCACAAGGACATCCACTTAACTCGGGATAAACGAGCGCCCACCACCCGCAGCCTCCGCCTATAGCTCTGAGCAAAATGTTCATTAATGCACGTCAATTGCTGAGTGGAGAGAAAAGAAAAAGGAACAAAATGGACGCGTACGTGATAACATTGTCGTCTGTGTTTGTCATTTCCGAAGACGCATCATAATCTTTCATTTAATGCAATGATCGTGGCTAAAGAGGCCTCCATGTTTGCACTGTTTAGCCTGATGCTAACAAATAAGAGTGATGCCTCATATGCTGTTAACACAGGCTGCAGAGCTTCTTGAAACATAAATGCTTCCTAATTTTAGTAAAAAACAAACAAACAAACAAACAAATAAAAAACAGTCCCTCAAACTCACTCACTCAATCAATCAAATAAATGTTCTCAAAAAAATAAATACCGACCAGCCAGGCCATACTGAGAGAAACATTCTTTAGCACTAATGCAAAGAAGTGTAATTAATATATTTCATTTTCTTTCCTGAAAAATAAACCTATTTACGGCTTCATGTCTTTCAGCGTATATGGTACTATTTCTGTTAGGGCTGTAATTAATTGTTATTACGTCACAACCCTCCAGGTCAGTATGTGGGAGCAGGTTAACCCCTAGGCTGCCACAAAAATCTCAACGCAAATTGGACAAGGCTGGTCACTCGTGCACGTTCCCAAGACGCGCGTTCCCGCGTAAGGCAAGGAAAAAACTGCGTCAGACATGTTTTGTGAATATTCACGTTTTGTGGTTATTTCCAGCGCGCGCAATCTGGCAAACTTTACGTAAAATTAAATAAATAAATAAATAAATAAATAAATAAATAAGAATATGAACCATGGTCGCGTCCAAATCTCTTAACATAAAATTTTAATTCCACATTTTCCCCCAGTATCAGGAGCTGCTGATTTGATCAAATCTGCTGTAAAGACATTTTATATTACACGAATGAATGTCGTATCTGACTCGCAGGCCTTATTATCAAATACAAATCTTAAAAATTGTTCGGAAGTTGAACTCAATTTTAGGAAAAACTTTGGAGATCTTACATAGAAATAACAGGAATAAATAACAAGCTTGCAAATAGAAGAAATAGTGGTAAGGACTTGAACTTGTTTTTTTTTATTATGACAATAAAGTTAAGTTTAGCTTCATTTCGATAGAAAACTAAATTTTTGTGGTTTATATATATATATATATGTATAGTAATCAGGTAATTTTATATGACATGTCGAGAAAATGTGGTCATGGTGACAGTTTGCATTTAAACATTTATTATCATTCTTTTAGTCCCACTTTTTTAATTATTATTTTTTTCTGTGATGTTATTTGTATACAGATTTTATAGTGGTATTATTATTATTATTATTATTATTATTATTATTATTATTGTAAAGACTGTAGTGTGTCGTGAATGTAACCCTATGTATCATGTGTTAATTGATCGCCTTTCACTAACGTGTAGAAATGAAAATAAATACATTAATTAATAAACGAATGCACCGCAAAACACAAAATGCGGTATCACTTGCTCCTGCGACGTTTTTTTTTTCTTTTTTTTTTTTTTTTAGAAAATAAGTTCAAAGTCGACCCCAGTTCCCCTGCGTCCCGCAAACATGGAAAAGGGCTGATTGTACTAGACTGTAGAGGGAGCTCCAACTCCAACTTTCCCGAGCTTTCCCAGCCCTGGAACAAAGCTGCTTCCATGCAAATGGAGGGAATGGAGGTGAAGGGGGGTGTAAACATAAATAAATTATTTCTCAGTGTATCTCAGGCATATGGCAAGCAGCGCGGCATCGGTGTCTGATTAGAATTCATTATGCATTAATAAAAAAAAAAGAAAAGAAAAGAAGAGATAGAGAGAGACAGAGAGAGAGAGAGATAGATAGAGAGAGAGAGAGAGAGAGAGAGAGAAGCCAAATCACACATTTCATATGAGAGTGGAGATTAAGCAAACAACCCGTAAAGGTATTTGAACTGTTTTAGCTTCTTTAAAAGGATAAGATAATAAAAGAATTAAAATAAAAATGTTGGGGGAAAAAAAAGAAAAAAAGAATCAATTCTCATTTCAGCCAAATTGAGTCGTATGCGATTTCAGGCCAATATAAATGAAACAATTATTCATTTCATATTGGCTGTTACGCCTCGATGAGGATAATCCCCATCCATTAATATCCAAATATGCGATTCAAGAAGGAGCTAATTACAGTCGAGGCTCTGAAATAGGAAAACGTTTCAAATCGACCAATTCGTGCTTAGCCAAGCCTCAGAAGCCCTGGAGAAGTTCCCTCAAGAGAAGTGCACATCCAAAAAAAAAAAAAAGCACAGCCAATCATCATTTCTGCACAGTGTGCCTGCTCCCAAACCCGAATCCTATTAACCACTACTGATCAGCTTGAAGCTTCATACGTCACACTGCTCTTTTAAACACTGTTTACAGCAAGAATTTCACCTGATGCTTCACTTTTTAAGTTTTGATCAGACCCTAAATCTGAAAACATCTGCCTGTTAAAATTAAAACATTGCATTGCTTGGGTTTAAGTTGCCGCAGTTCATTTATTAGCCAAAATATAGACTTTCTTGTACAATTTTGGATCACAAGTATGTACATTTTCTTTCTTTACGTTATATATACAAAACATTGCAACATCGAATCCTCACAAAACAAAAGAAAAGAAAAAAAGAAGAGGAAGCAAAAAAAAAAAAAAAACCTCACAGACTACAATTTTTTTACAGCATTGCATTAGCAATTATACACAAGGACATGCTTACAAGGTAAGTACACAGGGTGTGTTATTCAATTTCTTTTTTTTACATTCCTTACGACAGGTTAAAATGAAGATTTATAAAAGAGTCTCTATGAGGAAATGGAGAAAAAGGGGCTTGGATAATAACATGGCAGCTTCAGGTTGGTCCTGAGGCCTAAGAGACACGGGGGAAGTTAGAAAAGATTGGAGAACAAGAAAGTGAAAATTGAAATAGCAGAGTAATCCTGGTTGTTGGGAAGGAATTGTTTTTGAAGCCTGGGGTTTTTTTTTTTGTTTGTTTTTTTTTTTGTTTTTTTTTTCGTTTGAATTATTGCCAAACGACGCGTTTGTGATGTTTGAACCCTCTTTTTTTTGACACTGAACATTCAGCTACATAAGAGTAAAAAAAAAAGAAAGAAAAAAAAAAGAAAAAGACAAAAGAAAAAGCACAATATGGAAATCTGGTTGAAACTCGTGTGGCTATCTAATACACAAATACGTAAATCAAATAAAAATGATTATTATTATTATTATTATTATTATTATTATTATTATTATTATTATTATTATGCACTTGAAAATAAAATTGCCAGGATACAGGTTGTGATTATGACGGGCTGTTTTGAACTTTCTCTCTGCTTCCAAGGCACTAGATCTCTCAGAAATAAGAGCAGTGACAAGCACATGATCAGTCTGGACACCTGACTGCATGTAGACTATGAGTGAAGAAGCTTTTACACTGCTCGAGTTTGGAAAATCTTTTTTAAAAACAGCCTTAACGAAACCTAAAGAGTTTTTGATGCTTTTCTTCCCCTCTCTTAAATGCGCATGCTCCCTCTGTATACAAGTGTGTAGTCTTTTAAATCTTTGAAAGCACGGAATTTTGTAGAACAACAACAACAAAAAATATTTATATATTTATATATCTATATATATATATGCACTGGATAGGAAAACGAAAACAGTGTTCGTGAGGAACATGTTCACGAGGAGTATTCAAATGTGGGCACAGGCTCAGTGAGGGGGATGTGATGTACCTGTGTGTGCAGTCTCTGAGCTGACACTGCGCTCTTCCGTGTGCCTGTTGCCGGTGTAGAGCGCGAGGCCGTTGGCTGAAGCCTGATTGGCCAGTCCTAAATAGTGGTTTGAGTTGAGCAGCGCGAGCTGGTGCGCCGAGAACGCACGGCTGGTCCAGTTCTGCAGTTTGCCCACCGGGCATGAAACGAGTCTATGAGGAGGCATGACGGCCTGGGATGAGCTCCCGTTCACGAGTGGAGATTTCCGGGGATTGTCCGGGCTGGTGGCTGTCTCAGCCAAAGACCAGATCTTAGGTTTTTGCACCGGGGCTGCGTTGTTCTCAGCCGGAGGAGAGTTGGACACCGGGTTGAGTTTGATCTGCTCGCTGCTGGGAGGCTGCGTTTTGAGGTCTAATGAATGAGGAAGGTGATGGTGGTGATGGAGGTGGTGATGGTGGTGATGGAAGTGATCGGGCCGCTCAGCGACTGCATCCGCGTGCGCGTCTTTGCCCTCCTGGGCCACGGCTTTTAAAAGCTTCGGCTCGGGCCCGTGTAAATCCTCATAGCCGTCTGAGATTTCCGAGTCGCAGCTGGCGTCCAGCTTGGAGTCCGAGTGGAGCTCGTCCTGCTCGTCCAGCTCGTCCTTGCTCTCGATGTGCTCCGTGTCGATGTTCTCCAAGTCGATCTCTTCCTCGTCCTCGCGCTTGTCGCCATCCTCGCCTTCGTGGTCGCTGCCGTACACGTTGCCTTCTTCGTCCGTGCGGTTGCGCGGCGCCCAGGTCATCTTGTTCTCCTTCTTCAGTCTCCTCCGGGCGTTGGCGAACCAGGTGGACACCTGGGTGAGGGTCATCTTGGTGATGATGGCCAGCATGATCTTCTCGCCCTTGGTGGGATACGGGTTCTTGCGGTGCTCGCTGAGCCAGGCCTTCAGCGTGCTTGTGCTCTCCCTGGTGGCATTTTTGGGTCTGGACGGGTCTCCGAACTGGTACTGGCCGTAGGGGTAGAAAGCAGGGTGAGGATGGGCAAACGCTGGGTGCTGGACACCTGGACTGTCTTTTAGCTCATACTGAGCTCCCTGAAAAATAAGCACAAGCATTTTAGGATGTGAAACAAACAAACATGAGGGAACGTGCTCTAGAAAATATAACAAATAAAACTTTATTTTTACTCTTTTCTTTCTTTCTTTCTTTCTTTTTTTGTATTACATATATAATTTAATGTGTACAAAAAGGAATGGATGGTTAGTTATAAATTTAAAAATAACAAATTTGTTGACATAGTTAACCTAAACACACACACACACACACACACACACACACACACACACACACTGCAGATATTAACAGAATTATGCATGGTAGCTTGCTATAAAAATAGACTATATATTAATTTTTTCCCCTCCTGATTAATAATGTTTTGACTACAGAACTTCCTTGAACATTATTTGCCTATATTATTGCTTGGCAGTCTACACGTAGGCCTGTTTCTGTGTAACAAAAAAAAAAAAAAAGTACCATTGGTTAATTTGTTACTTTTTTTTTTTTTTTTGAATGATTTCGTATTTGCCAAACGGAGTCAACAGCAAAGTTCACTACTGTCTTGCAAAACCATGCTGCCTTAACCTGCAAATGTTTTCTGGTGTCGAAACGCACAACGCACAACAAGTAGCATTTAAAAGAACAGATTTAAGAGCAGGCAGACTGGAAGAAGAGTCAAAAAAAAGACGATTTACGTAATCTTTGCATGAGAGGATAACTCACCAACTGACTGAAAATGGACAGGTCGTTTGAATAAGGAAGAAACGCTCCGTAGGTGTGTGCGGCGGTGAAAGGTGATCCGTACATGGTGGAGAGAACGTTGGAGAGCGTGCCGGACGGACTGAGCTCGCTCCCGCTGCGCGCGCTGCCGATCCCTTGCCGTTCTTGCGGGTATATCGGTCGGATGTACTGGTATCCCAACTGTGGGAAAGACATTGTAGTTGGGGGGGGAAAAAAACACCCAACAACAGTCTTCTGAAATCGCACACACGTACACGCGAACACACACACACGCACGCACACACACACGCACGCACACACACAAAAATCGCTCTCTCGATGAGCGCTACGATATCCAGTGTACAGTGAGCACAAAAGTGTAAGGGAAGTCTATATTTCCTCCGAAAACGGGCCGCGCGTAAACGATCCGCCGGCCGCTTCCCTCCCTCGCTTCCCTATTGATCTGAATGGACTAAGGTCAGGTCCTTACAGATTGCTTTAGATTATTGGGACGCCTTTTGCTCTGATTGACATTTCTAGTCGCCCAGAAGCTCCTCCTATTTCTCAAGTCTCTCCCCCACGTTCACTCCTCTCTCTCTCTCTCTCTCTTTCTCTCTCTCTCTTGCTTATTTTTTGTGCGCCTTTTTCCTCTCTTGCCGCTCTATTCCGTGTGGATAAGCGCTCTGACGTCGCGATCTCTTATTTGAAAGAGTTTCAAATCTCATTTTATGGCTCGCCAATCATTTCATTTGTCATTTGTTCGCCGCTTCAGTCCTTCCCCTGTTTCTCGGGCTAATTCTCTTTTTTTCCCCCCTCTCTCTTTCTCTCTCTCACTCTCTCACTCTCTCTCTTCCTCTCTTTAACACCCAAACGGTAAATTTCATTCTTGCCGAGCTACTAACTTTAACTGCAATTTATTTCTTTGTTTATTTATTCTTCTTCTTCTTTTTTTTTTTTTTTATTTCAAACGCGATCCTTGTGAGTTCTTCGCCCAAGGCTGTAGGACTTAAGATTTGAAGAGCGCAGTCGGAGTTTTCTACGCGCAAGAAAACTCTGTATATAGAGTCAAATTTGTCTGAAACACAGTTTTAATCTCAGCAAACGTCGAACGAGCTGCTCGGTGTCCGCTTACGCCTTTAATTTCAAACATCCAGCCAGTTGACAAGTTGTCGTTTGACTTGAAAGAGTAAGTTGACAAGAATGGAGAAGTCCGGCGATTAGCGCCTGCGCCGTGAGCGCGTCAGCAATGGCAGCTTTAGTAATACACACTGTTGTGGATTGGAGGGTTTGTCCATTCTGCTGGCTCTACAAGATGAGAAAATAGCTTAGCAATGCCTATTATTATTATTATTATTATTATTATTATTATTATTATTATTATTGCTGTTTTTTCTGCACTAATATCATGCACTATATACATACATATACTGACTCTAAAGCTGATTTTCCTGAACCATAATTACAAACTCTCTCACTATGCATTCATGTGTGATTTATTATCATATTTGATCTTGATCATATAAGACCAAGGATTGCCCTACAAATGATGGCTTTGATAGCCTCCCAAGCCTCCTGTAAATAATGCGGATTAAAACTAAACAGCACGATGTGAATTGAAATTCCTTGAACCAAGAGATGAAAATGTGTCAGGGACACATCCGTGATTGTTTTACATCCGGACTTTGTATCATCATACCCTTGTGTTTCTGCTAAGCCTCTGCAAAACAGCGGCGCATTTAAGTGGTCGGGTCTTCAGCTTATTTAAATAGTACAGAGGCTAAAACCTCAGATATATTAAGATAAAAAAAAAAAGCATTAGTTAAGGACATATTGCGTTTAGATTTCCAGGAAAGCCTTGCACTTCAATAAACGCCCCCAATCTGCTTTTAAACTGATGATTATTATTGTATTTGTCATAGCAGCGTCTGCTGTGTAATTTGTAGCGCTGTAATACCCTCATTCACACCGCCTATTCAGCGCGTCCAGGTTTTTTTCTCCACTTTACCATGTCCAGGCATGTTGACAAAAACGATTCGGGATTTGGAGGCTTAATAATTAAAACCAGCAGTATCTAGTCGTGTGCATGGAACGATAATAATTCTAGACGCAAACCAAACCGGGTTATTCTGAAACACCCGGCTGACCCCACATCACCACTGCGCAATCTGGAACAAAAAGAGTTTGTTTTTTTAAAAGCAGAATATATCTGAATTTGTAGACTAATTCCCCTGTCAGAAATGTTAGTCCTTCTGGGCAAGACCTGTTCTCAGTGTGCAAGTTGGTCTGACTCAGTAGTCACCCGAGTCTCCGGGTAGCCAGCGGTGCGTCCTCGCTGCTGTAGCCGCCCGACGGCACCTCAAGCCCGGGAGCCACACGCATCTCCGGCCCGGGACCCACCAGGGCCCCAAGCGTTGCTGCTGATTTATTGCCCCAATTCAAACACGTGCACATGAGCTAACTTCACACGTTTCTTTTCCCTTTCACACCAAGTCGGGAAACTGGCGAGGCCATAAAAGCATTAAGACGGCCTGCCTTCTCGGTGCCCTCCTACCGCTTAACACTGTGTGTTTATTATAGAGTCGATAAAAGATCAATTCGTTTAAATAACGCGCAGTGACCAGACGGATTATTTGCTTCACCTCTGAAATGTTGTGGCACGGAATACGCGGGAATAATAATAATAATAATAATAATAATAATAATAATAATAATAATAATAATAATAATGCAGTATGCAAAAATATATATTTTTTGAGGTGCTCTTGAATTAGCTTCAGCCTATCACCATATTATAGCAAATAAATAAATAAATAAATAAATAAATAAATAAATAAATAACACGTCTGTATATTTCAAAGATCGGGCATAAATAGGGCAATCTCCGATGTGCTTCTTGAAGGATAATTTCTCTGATGTCCTTACAGGCAATTATGCAGATGACACCATTTCTCCTTCTCCCAACAAACATCCAAATAAACAAAACGACCCACAGCTCTCTTTGCGCAATACACACGACCCCGGCGCACCAAAAAAAAAAAAAAAAAAATCAAAGGCTTCAAACGGAGGCTCTGCAAATGACACTCCTAAGATCGCCTCCACAAAGCCCAGGCGACAGAAGACAAGTAACACACACCTTCTCACACATGGAAGTCGTTTATATGTCTTATCCAAATCGGTTAATTGCAGTGACAAAGGATTTCAAACGAAAACACAATTAATGGGCCTTGATGTGTAAAAGGCTGTTTAGGGCAGGGGAGGAGAAATGCATGTGAGAGAGAGAGAGAGAGAGAGAGAAAGAGAGAGGGAGAGGGAGAGGGAGAGGGAGAGGGAGGAGGGGGGGGTGGTGGTGGTGCTGACTTTCTCAAATCTCATTTTCTTTAACTGCTTTGGCAAACAGACTTTTATTTGATTATCTCCAAAGGGAGACTGGGGTGAAAGGGGGGAAAAACAGCCAAAACAGCTTCGGGAGTTTGTAGAGTTTGTTTGGAATTTTTTCAGCTAAGGTTTCATTAAGAGAGAAGAGGGAGATATTAGGTTATAAACTGGACTAAGGTGATTTACCACGATTTTTTACGCATTTATGGACCATCTGTTGTGCCTTCTGAAATTTAAATACTGTTTAAATATCAAACATTTAACTGTCGACCCAGGGTTTTCACGAGCAGACGCATGCACAGTGTATCTCACAAATTAATACACAATTAATTTGTCTTGTTTACGCAGTGTGAAGTTTCAGTTCAAGCCAACTACAACTTATCAGAGCTTATCCCGAATAAGCCATTAAAGTAGCACATGCAAGCACAAAAGCAGGCTAATGAATCTGTCGATGTGCAAATGCTAGACAGGATTAATGAAATAAATAAAAACTTCAGAAATCATTTTGTACTCTAAGAATAATACCATTTTAATTGCATTACACCAATCGATGGCGCGTAGTAAACATGTAACTTTACATAGACGAGGAAAAAAAGTGGAGACTTTCTCCCAGTTCCCTGGACACACTGCAATTTGCAGCAAATTGCAAGCAGTCAATGAAGTGCGACTTATTAAAAATGCTCCAACAAATTCGTATTGGAGAGCAAATTTGGTGAAGGAGCGGCTTCTGGTTTTACTCCTTCGTTTAAAACGCCGTGACCGTGTTTCAGATCTACAGGTGGCTTAGATTAGGCTTGCCTCTACAGGCCACGGCCATTTTCTTAACCCTAACGCCACAGTTCTGCCTCAGGCCTCAGGGTTTGCATGCTACACCGACTGACCCTGGTGCACGAGCGAAAATGAACATCATGCACAGCCCTGAAAGCCATTCCATTAAGGTGGATGGAGAGCTTTGTGTACGTTGTAGTGATTAACTCTGATTTCTAGGCTATTCTTGTGTGCATCATCACATGCACGCATCAGTAAAGTAGGGGAAAAAAAAAAAAAAAAAAAACATCGGGCGGATAAACGGTAATTGATTGCGACGGTGTGAGCGCGCGCGGTGTTGCCTTGCGTGTCCGCGTCTCCGGTGTGAATATTCGGCTCGCGCTCTGCGGGGTTTTTTTGCGTTGCAGAGCTGGGTCACTGTCATGTAGTGCTATTTACCAACATCTGCCCCCTTCTGCACAAGTGCGACATTTTTTTTCCCCTTCTGCTGGACAGATCTACTGAACTTGAAGATATTGCTTCATTTTTTTTGAGGATGATGATGAATTCATTTTATTGCTGTATTATACTGTATAATGCAATGATTAGTAAGTGATATTATAATATTGCCTAATAAATGTGAGTAAAAAACACATAATAATAATAATAATAATAATAATAATAAGAAGAAGAAGAAGAAGAAGAAGAAGAAGAATGATGCAACTGTAGTGTATGTATATATATATATATATATATATATATATATATATATATATATAACAAAAAACACTCTGTCAATGCCATAAAGTTCTCCACCTATCGGTTGACTAAATCCTCCTCCTCCTTCTCCTCCTCCTCCTCCTCCTCCTCCTCCTCATCATCATCATCATCATCATCACATGAGCGACTCTGAGACACATGTGTGTTGTACATATTAAGCACCCGGCTCTCACTCCTCTCCTCTCCCCGCTCCTGTCTTCACCAACAGACATTGATTTTACGGTAAAGTCCTTTTGCGAAAGGCAATGAGTTCCTGTGGACGGGGATATCACTGTATTACACGGCTCTGGTCCAGGTAACAAGATGAACATTGATTCGGCATTACAGCTGATCGATGGCGAAATAAGTAACTTGTGCGCTGAATTAAAATGCAAGCTTGTCTGAACGGCGTACTGGAGAAAAAAAAAAAAAAAAAAAAAAAAAAAAAAAACGAGGGGCGGGGTTAAGACAGGGGCATTCTGCGCATGCGCGATGTCTAGGAACTCCCTCAGGTCCGCTTACCCTGACACACTGATTTAGGATAATCATGAGCATGCATGTGTAAAGCAGATCTCCTCGCCTGAAGAAGTACCTTATATTGTCAGTGCTAGTTTTATAAGAAGACTTGCTAATTGCGTTGATGTTAAACATTATTTGGAGAGCAGTAGAGCAAAGTGGCTCTCTTTCCGGCTTCTGAAGGGATTTGAGCAGTGTCTCTGATAGATCTTCATAGCCCGTGTTGAGTTATTGATTCGGAGTAGACCTCCTGGCTATTTGTATGCTCACTGATATTGAGATCCTGTCCTGGAGCTAGACTAAGCCACTGACACTTCTCACTTACGGCGGATGAGTTGATCGACACGATCCATGCCTGATGTGGTTCAGTCGATGTCCTTGCTTTTTCTGTGTGTATGCAAAAGTGTGTATGATTTTGGCAGGGTCCTGAATGATATCGAGAGAAAGGGGATGTTTTTTTTACTTTAAAGGAAAAAATTTACACACTGAATGACTTGCATATGAATATTTATAATTAACATGTGATATTCAGTGAAGTCCGTGATTTATTTGGCAATGAGATTCTGAGTTGACTTTTTATTAAACTACTTTTGCTCTATTTTCACTGTGGTTAATGGTTTATCAAATAACGCAAAAATAATGGTGCCAGTAGCATTTAGCCCTAATTCCATCTCTATGTAAAGAGACTTATGCGGCAGCACTTTAGTCCTTTAGTCTGTCCAGCTATCTCATCTACTTGCCAGTACACTGTGCTCCATCAGATCAGCCTCCAAAGCTTCAAGTTTCATGCTAAGCGCCATCAACACCATCACATTCATTGTCACGTAGATCGCTAAGCAGCTGAGTCAAGTCTCTACTGTAACTCGGTGCAAGTGCGTCGTAAAAAGCTGCATTGCATTCTGGAACTTGGAGTCCAGCGTTAGCTGTCTCCACTACTTCTACGTCGGATTTCTCATTGATATGACGTTGAACCTCGCTGGGAAATGGTGAGCAAGAAAAGACACTCTTGCTCGTTTGTTTTTAGATGCTAACAGGGAAACTTGACCATTATTTTGACTTCTCATGGGAAAAAAAATGCAAATTAGCAAAAGAATTGCTATGCACATCACAAATATTTCAATATGAATATATTTAATGTGTTTCTGAGTGGAGTTTTCAATAGATTACGAAGCTACTCAGTGTAATATACACTAATAATGCAGATATTTTCCCTTTATTTTCCAATAAGCAAATGATGGGGAGTAAAAAGGAGATGATGAGATAACATCAACATTTCTTTACCCATCTCTCTAACAGAGAGATCTTCAGACACCTACAGAAGCTCTGACACCCTTTAGAAGAATGATCAGTGTAGATATATAGTCTTGAATGCCTTGTATGTGGGTGATGATATAAATAGAATTTATATTGAATGTAAAGTTTATGAACAACAAGATCAATACCGGAAGTCTGGGTGCAGTAAAAATAATGTAAATAGGTTATTACTATTCATATGAGCAATTTCCGTTGTCCTCAGTAGCTTATACACTTTATATGTATACCTTACCTTAGTTATAACGATGCTGATGTTTCTATTAGATTTACAGAAGCATAAAAAAACAAAGCCCATCCAATACACCAAGGTGTGTGCTTGCATATTACAAGACCAGTCTCCTTTGTTTGTCCCCCAACAGTAACTGTTTGTCGATTTCGCTCTCACAGTTGACTCATGAAATGGAGCCAGTGTTAACCCTCTTTGTGTGTGTGTTGGTGTGTGAGCTCACGTGTGCCTGAGGGCATTTGTTTTCCACCCAGTGTGCACTGGAGCAGCGCTGGACTCAGCTGGTAGGTCACCCCTCTCCCACTTCATAATGATTAAACACAGGCACCCCCCTAATTCCCCTTTCATAAACACCCACGACACACACACACAGGGAGAGAGAGAGAGAGAGACGGCTCGATCCGGAGAACAATAACAGGCTCATCATCGATGGTCACGCCCCACGTTTATCACCTGCCCCTCCTGAAACATCTTGTGCCCTCCTGCGTGTCTTCCCCTTCTGTTAATAGATGTGGATCCGCTCAGTTTGGCCAAATCAGCATTGCCATGTGCTGCCTCGCCACATTCGATTGGTTCGTTCCTGTTTGGATGCTGTAGATTATGGGCTTGGGGAGTCATTAAGGGCACACTGAGCACAAAATCAAAAGATTTGGGAGAGGATTGCGAATGAGATATTTTACGGAAAGTGTGGAATTGATCAAAAATTTCACAATGATGTCAGCCTCTGTTGGTATTTTTCCTTTATATCAAAATGAAAAATACATGCCATGTTACATGTGTATGTATACAGCATATCTATCTATCTATCTATCTATCTATCTATCTATCTATCTATCTATCTATCTATCTATCTACTGTATCTATCTATCTAATATAATATATTATTAATAAATAATAAATAACAATCTGTCCTAATGGAATGCTTTATTATTATTTATTAGTTATTAATATTAATTAATTAGTTATGCATAATTTACTCATAGGTTGATTCATAATTATATGTATTTATTATCATCATTATTATTATTTTGTCCTGTTAAATAAAACACACATTTTTTCCTAACAATGTGCAAAATATAGATTTAGATTATTATTTTTTTTTTAATTTAGGACAAAATATATGTTTTATTTAATAGGACAAAATAATAATGATAATAAATTGTATGCATTTATGAATAAATAAATATGTATACGATTTTTGTCAAGCAATTTGCTTCAGTTTGATCATGGAAATTTGTCCGAAACATCCCGTTTCTATGGAAACTTTGTTTATTATGTTGCTTTAACTTTTACTATATACACTCTGTAGTGAAATACACTGCAGATACTTCCTGGATTCTTCACACCTATATTTATTTTGCTCTCAGCTGTACATATAGAGCTTAAACCTAAACTAAATGTTAATATACTTGCACATATTGTACGGGATAGGCACTGTGTAGCTGGGCTGTATTCGACAGAGAGACTTGACAATATGGAGTCATACTTTCTGTGCTTATATATGTTTTATACCATAATATAAACCTATGACATAAAACATATGAATTTATTTAAATTCAGATATGGACATTTTTAAAACACATGCAGGCCCTTATCTCACATCTATACTGTTACATCTGTTAACATCTGTTAAAGTTTCCCTTACACAATTCCAGTACACTCCAGTATACGCACCAGAACAGCTGGATTTTCTTTCGCCAGGGCCATTGTAAAGGATTAAGATGTTAACCAGACAGCATCTAAATGCATGGAGCTCCCAGGACTAAGTCCCTCAGCTCTTTCTCTCACTCGAAACACTGCAGGTTCACTGGATTAGACAGTGAGAGAGAGGGAGAGAGAGTCAAGAGAGCGTATAAGCATGTATAAATACAAACATTATTATATATTGGAAAAGTGTCTAAGCTATTCCCCAGGACCCTCTAAGCGGCTGGAAGGCTGAGGCTGGCCAGGCCTGGGGTGCGGCACGGGAAAAGGGAAATCACTAATGCTCTTAACATCAAACAATAAATCCTGCAGTTATTTGCCACCATGTTTAATTAAATATTTTGCAAAGAAAACCTGGCTGATTGATTCGCCCAGGCTATCGATCCTCCATCGATCCCACTCCGTCGCTGTGGCCCCTGCAGAGCTCCGTGCTAAATGGCCATAAGGAGCTCCTGAAATAAATTAAGAACTAGCGTGTGCTTCGACAAAATCAACTTTGCAGGCTTCTTTTGCGAGTCGTGAAGGAGCCCTGCTCTGTCTCCTTCTGTTCCAATGCAGTTTGTTGATTTATCCCCTGTATTGACTTTCACATTGTTATTGATGAATGGGGAATTATTGAATTATTAAGCCTATATATTTTTCTTTCTACACA
>CM040999.1:4529599-4578037 GCA_022985145.1 Pangasius djambal
AGTAATATTCGTATTTAGCATGCCTTTTGTCCCCCTGCTGTCTTTCAGAGGCTACAGTGCTTGAACTTGTCCGATGGCAGCAGGAAGACTTATTAATTCCTCCTCCAGTAATAGTTACGCTTATTGTGCCATGTGGATGAGGTATTAGATCACATTTAGATATTTTCACACTATTTAGCCACTTTCGGTCCAATTACCGGGCCTAGATATGACTGTTGAACTATTTCTGTGTAATAATGATCCTATTCTAATATTAATATTCAAATCTAATTTTAATATGCTAGCAACGATCGCCGTGATTAAGATTCCATCCATTATGTTTTATCTAATAAAAGCTTGTTTCTTCTTCAGTCTATGGTGCAACATCTGCTAAATGTTCTGCAATCACCAGCCCACTGCCATCTCTCCTCTGCTGACGGCTTGATAAGAAAATCTCCAAGTGGATAGGACGCGTCGATCTGAGCAACGTCACTCAATATGACTGATTCTTCGCACCCCTCCCGTTCTCCTGCTTTATTTAGCATTTTAAAATTCTTCCTTTTTGTCTCCCTTCCCCTCTCCGTAGTTCCGTAGAGATGAGCATCTGACGCTTTCTTTTTACAAAGCCTATCAGAGGCTGAGATGGATATGTGTGCTTATTGGACGGTAAAAGGCCACTCTTCAGGTGACATGCTTATCCGGCCACATATTCATGAATATTTAGGAGATGGTAATGAGGGAGTTTTGCATTGTTGCATGAGAATGTCCGGGCTCCCTGGAGGAAGCCTGAGAGGAGTGTGTGGACAGGAGAGGCGACCAGGTGTGGCGAGAGTGTATGTCAAGTGTGTCAGGTTTTGGAGGGTGGATATGGTACACATTCATAGCCGTAGCAAACCACACACACACACACACACACACACACATAGGGATGCAATGATACCGATACTGATATCAATCTGATACCATTCTCATTTACTCGTTTACTACATAAACTCATACTCATAAAAACATGACACGACGTAATCCTAGTGTGCACTGCTGCACTAATGAACTGCCATATTTCAAGATTATTAAGATCAGTGAAGACTGCAGCATATTCTTATAATATAAGTAACCTGAGAATACATTTTAAACTTAAAACTCAGACGGAGGAGTTCATTACTAGCAGGACATTGTGGCAACTAATGCTACAGAAAATGCTAGCTAGGTGAGAAAACGACTACAGATGAAGCTAGCTGAGTGAAACTAGCAGCTCTCAGCCAGTATGTTGTTTTTGGCAATCAGCTGCTACTTTACTTACAGATGTACAGAAGTGAAACAAAACCTGCTACAAACCGACTTGATTCAAGGTAACTAATGTAGCTAGTTAATGCACTTCATTTAAAATCAACTAGCTAATGTTATAAAGAACAAAGATGGTAGCCAAAATGTTCCGTGACGTCCCTGATTGATTAATACTAAGTAGTTTACGCATTTTGCTATCGGTATCAGTATTGGTATGTACTCATACTCATACTCGGTATCAATGCATCCCACTACACACAAACAGACACACAGACACACATTTTACCACTTGAGTGTCTCTAGATGAAGTGGAGCTCTTTGTGGCAATGCTAAATCTACCAGTCCACCTTTATACGTAGCTGTCATTCCACCGAAAGCAACAATACATCATAGCATGGAGAAGACAGATGCAAAGCAGTTAAAATGCGAGGACTGAAATGATTTCGTACATTATTTATGGTCTTCTATCATAGCATACTGGGTTTATTTAATGTTGCCATCATTCTGTCTTGATTGCTGCTATTCATTGTTTGCTAACTTGATGAAAAAACTTTCACTTTAGCATTTCAAGGACCAAAGCAGCACCTTAAGAACCATTTCACATCAGAATTAAAGGAATACTCCTTTATATTTCAAACTAATCTCTATCTAACAGATCTGTAGCGGATGTGTGAGTACCACAGACAAAGATTTCTACACATTGGCCTGTATTTTAAAAAAGAATAGACAGAATAGACTATTCTATTTTTCCTCAAAATTCAGTGTAAGTGCAGTCACTATTGCGCCAATACATGTTAATGTATGTGTAAAACATGTATTTTCAAAAGCTGGGACTACTTTTTCTGATTGATTGAAAGATTTGCTGTTATTATTCCCAGTTCAGTCAAGCGCAAAAGTAAATATTGAATTGCATCAGCTTTGGCCTTTTTCAGAGGGATGCAGATGGAGGTGGTTATGATTTGCTAATGTTGTTGGGTTTCCATGGATACCAAAAAACGTCGGGAAACATAAGTTACCTGAATTGCTTTTCACTATATTACTCCCATGACGGAAGCTGGAATAAAACTCCATAAACACAGCTTTGTTAGGACTTTCACTCATGCCTTGCTCATCCGAAGACTTTTACTGCTGTAGTTTTGTTTATATAAACACATATTTTTACATTTTTATACAACAGCTGATTGGTCAGAAGGCGCTGATTAATTTCTATAACAGTAGCTCTGACATTAGTGCCTACTAAAAGGCCAATCACAGGTTTATGTTAAATGCCCTCCTTCTAATATGTTACCCTTTCCATGGTTATGATAATAAATAATAAACAGATTAAAGCATGTTATTTAACAATGAAAAAAGGTATACTTGTTGATTTGGTGAAGTTTTCTGTAAGGACATGTTTATTTAACATTTATGGAAGGAGTCTCCAGCGTCAGGGGTATGTACTTAATGTTTTTGCACACTGGAGGGTTCTTCAGAGTGAAAATCTTAGGACAACAGGCCATCTATGTTTTTTTTTTCTCCGTTGGTCTTATTAGCATAAAAAGAGAAGAAGTTGATGATGAGGATGTGACTGTTTATAGCTGCTGTAAGTGCTAATAGGAACTAAGTTGTCTCATGGATGTTCCACAACATGAATTGTAAAAACGTAAAAATGGATAAACAGCCTGATGTGTCATTGTTTAAAAAATAAATGCTTTTTAGAGTTGGTAAATTACTGTAGTATAAGAGGAGTAAAACACTTAAGGATTTATTATGGGAAAATAAAGTGCGTTTTAAGGTTTAGGGGAAATTTTCGTGCATTAGCGCAACAGATAAAAGCAGGTAGACATTACTGTATGTTTAGGAAAAGCTGGAGTATTCTTTGACAAGTGATTTGTCTATAAAACTGAGTGAAAAGTATAAAAATTACATGAAATTGAAACGTATCATTGTCTGGTAGAAGACGAAACCAAACAGCTTTCTGATTCAGGAACCAGTGTCACCTATTCTAGTCAGAGACAGAGTCCATGTGGCCAGACAGAGCTGTACATCACCGTGATTTGTGTGTCAGGCCCCCATATTAATAAAGGTAACCCCAACAGACAGTCTGAGGGCTGCTGGGACATCTGTTAGCCGAGTCTCAACCTGAGAGCTGCGCTTGGTTTTGGCAGCTCTGTCCTCTAACCCAGATGGAGATGTAGCGATCATGGTGGGCCACAGACTACCAGACTACCACAAGCGACAAGTCTGGGAGAGTGATAGAAACAGAGAAAGTGAGAGAGAGAGGTTTTAAATCAAGACGCAATCCAAAGGCCCTCTATAAATCCTCTGAATGGGTTTGGTAGGGGGACAGAAAGCACACCTGCAAGAATTATGTAAGCCTTATTAACGCATAAATATCCGAGAGCAGCTTCGGCCACGGCTCCTCATGATGGGAATAAATCTCGGAGTGCACCCAGTGAAGAGGGAGAGCGAGAGCTGGAGTGTGTATGGATATGTGAAAACGAAACACGAGTCAGCGAGTGCTGTAGTGAGCCAAACTAATGAGTTATAAATGTATGACTGCACAGTATGACTTAAGGATTGCGACGATAACCTGAGTTCTTCAGTTATTGTACTGTACAGACAGGGTTTGAAATATCAGCCCATTTATGAGCTGTAACACTTTTGCACTCAGCCAGAACTCAATGTACAATTTCAACCTGCAGAGCCATACACTTAGCTTTTCTCCTTATGCTGTCTCCCACAGATTGAATTCAATTCTATGCTATTTTGTTTGTATAGCACTTTTAGCAATAGACATTATGTCCGAGCAGCTTCACAGGAATCCAGGTCTCAATCTGATTATGTGAATAAAAAAACAAGGGTCTTTCTGCTTTGCTGCTCCCTTAATAGGTCACAAATTTGCATAGTACAGAAATATGGGCAGCCAATTTGATAATAATCTGGTAATCCCTGATAATGATTAATTTATGATTGTTGTGCCACTGTGTTAAGTTCAATCATTGCATTTTAAACAAGACAATCGATCCACTTTCAGATTGTTACATCCCTGGTATACAGTCGTATGGTGAATAGGCAACAGCTATGCAGTGCATTAGAAATATAAACATATACAGCGCAAAATGTCGGACAAGAGGGTCTTCCAAATAGGAGTCTTAAGATGAGTATAATTATTAATTGCTGCAGTTCTCTACAGTCTTCCAGACAAGTTATAGATAAAAAAATAAATCAGAAAAAACATGTTCACACAGTGTTAAGTTATAATGTCATACAGACCATCTTTCATTAGGTACGCTTTGTTTTCCGCCGGCATGATCTACTCGTCCTATAAACTATCGAGATCCTGTTGGTACTTTCCATTAAATTAAAATCCAGTTCAACTTTACATTCAATTCTCATCCTTTCTTATGACATTCAGACTCGAGCCCATCACATAAATGAACCCAGCGAATCATTATTTTCCTCTTTATGGCCGTTCTCTCTCTCAGCTCCTGTGGCTCAATTATCCCCTAATGTGGGTTAAAAGTAAAAAGAATGGACAGCCGTCACTGGCGTCTGCATCTCATGATAGAGAGATCGCTCTTTTCTTGCGGTCCAAGCGACAGACTCGGATAATCACAGTTGTCCCAAACACCTGCGTTTCTATTGCCCCGACCTGCCTCTCAAATGAGCTCAATTAATGACAATCACCCAGCAGGTGTCAGAACACAGACAGTAATGGATAGGCCACTGTGGGCTGGACCGGCAGCGCTTGCCTCTGCAGTAAATATGTAATGATTATAGCAGGGGCGGCGAGGGCACAGACCACAGAGTAATCTATTTGTGTTTGGCCGAGCTTGATGCAGTTAAACAAGCTCTACAAACTGAAATGGATGGACTGGAATCTTATTCAGCATGGCTGAAGTGAGCTAGGAATGAGAGGAAAATAAAGAGAGAGAGAGAGAGAGAGAGAGATCTGAATAGACGTTAACTTCTAAGTTATATCATGCTGGAGTAACTGCTTCAGGCGTAATTTTCCCGTATGATCTATACATAATTAATATTATTTGCCACTAACTGTTAGGATGAAATAATGATCAGCCTTAATGATTAGGAAAGTTATGAATTATTTGATAGTTAAGAAAACTCTCATTTAACTAGTGACACCCAATTATCAACGTTGAAATTCTTATGTGAATAAAAGAAAGCGAGGAAGAAAGAATGAATGAAAAAATGAATGACTGAAAGAACGAATGGATGAATGAATGGATGGATGGATGAATGAATGAATTTGGATTTTAGAATGATAAGGCTCTATTTCCCTATTTCCCTACCCCAAAAATATTGCTTAAAAAGTGACAAATTTTATCTGCTTTGACCATATTGAATAGTAAAACCTTATTGCTCAACAATTAATAAATGCAAAATTCTTTATTTAGAGATATTTTAAGGTATCAAAATATAAAAGTTTAAAAAGTTTCAGGTTTGAAATCTCTCTCTCTCTCTCTCTCTCTCCATATATATATATATATATATATATATATATATATATATATATATATATATATATATACATATGCATGTATGTATATTATTATCTGCAAATTAAATAAGAAAATGTAAAGTTTTATATAATCTGAATAATCTTATATTGGATTTAAAATAAATTTGCCCATATTAAAGAAATTTCCCCTACTAAAATATGCCTTTTGCAGTGTTTAAAGCTTAAACAATAAAATTTAATTAATCAAACATTTACTTCACTATTGATACATTAATGCATAAAATAAACAAGACAAATATTTTAATAAAATTACTTTAATGAAAATTACTGTACAAAAATACTTTCATGCACTCAGTAAAGCACATTTCATGCATGTCAGTAAAGCACATTACATTTTGTGAAGTCTAAACTGTAAGTACTGTAAGTACATTGTGTAGACAGAATTTTGCGATTATTGGCAGAGTGGTCTGGCTAGTGCGAAACTTGGCAGTATTTGCTAAATGACTTTGCGCCGTGTGATTAGACTGCATGGCAGCTCGGAAACGCAGAATCCCAGAAGGCCCAAAATGAGACAGATGGCATCTGGATAGGCAGGCCTTCTTTCTCACCTTTGTTTTCTGTAGAAAGAATAAGAAGCATATAACATTACAATTCAGTCATTTTAACCTTTATATGTACTTATTGTTCATATATATATATATATATATATATATATATATATACATCATGAAAGTAAATGTAATGTGTGTATAAATATAATATATATAGTCAAGCAATGGTGATATTTTCCTTTCTTTTACTCTAACAGCTAAACCTTAACCCTCTTCTCGAGTGGCTCCCTTGCATTAGCATAAAGGCATTAAAATGTGAATAGGAATTAATTTGGACTCCCTCCCATTGGAATTAATGGAAGTTTGCTCTTCCTTTCCTTTGCCCGACAGATCTCCCTGACTCTCTCTCAGTCCATAAATATTAATATTAATAACCGCGGAGGGCCAGTGCTTCGGTGAAGCCGTATACAGAATGATATTAGAGCTCGCGAGACGCCTCTCGCGGGAAGCACACTTGAATAAGTGCCTTGCTTTGCCGGCATGATCTTTAAGAATCCAATCTTCGTACGGCACAGGAAGTTATTTTCGAGGGATCTCAGAGCGCGTTTGAGAATTGAGCCTGAACTGGTTTCCGCTCCAGATTGGATCCAGTTCAGTTCACACCAGTGTAACTCCATTATAAGAGGCAGGAGATAATCAGATAGATAAGCAGCTATGATCAGGATCAGTACACAACTATTCTCTGTGTTTCATCAGGCGGGAAGATCGACAGCGCTGTGAATAACAGCATTATTGCTGAGATTTCGCTCTGACACCCAGTCCTTTCTTCATAAGCAATCTCTCTATCTTTTCCTTGGCAAGGAAGTTTATCCTTTTGATCATATTTTGCAGAGAAGCACACAATGCCACATGCATGACTGTCTTTGTGAGAACCATCTATATTCATCACGTTGCGTCTTGCGGACCCACTGTTCTGGTGAGTGCACACCTTTGACTCCACTCTTGTCAGAAGGTTGCATCATTTGTTTGCACTTCATAGTTTTGGAGTTTAAAGTTGGGATGGATGGATACAAAAGAGAGAGAGAGAGAGTGAGTGGAAGCCTATGGAAGTTTGGAACCAGGGTGGTTGCCTCTGCATTTGCCCCTACCTGAGAATAATTCAGAGGTCATTTTGGTTAAGGTCAACACACTTGAACATCAAAGCTTTTCCGTGGTTTCAGCTTTGCAGGACACTTCACCTCTTTCAGTCAACACACACACACCTTTAATCTTTAATCACTGGGCTGCAATCTCTCCTCAGCCCCTGTTCAGTCAATACGCCCTTGCTTTGTAGTCTGATGGAAGGATGGGAACTAAAAGTATATGATGCAAAGACAGGGAGATACACAAACACATTCGTTTAGTCCAGACTCACTGCAGATTAAACCTGAATATGTAAGAGACAGCTAGGGCTTGCTTGCAGACACAACAGGCAAAAAAAAACACAACATATATAATATTTAATACCCATCTTTCTGTTTTTGTTGGGTTTGTACCATCAAGCAAGCATCATAAAAAGTTATCAGTGGAATATATATAATCGCAGTTATTCATACACATGATGAACACAACTGCAAAAATAATAATAAACCAATCAGATATAATTTTTTTTGGCATTTCAAAATTTTTTTTGTCGTTTGTTAATAGCTGTCTGATTACAGCAGTAAAGTTCGTCGACTCTATTGTGTCTTTGAGTATGTATATAAGAATGAGAGCATCTCTGAGTGGGTGTGTCTTCTGTAAGTGCCATTTTGTGAGGGCTGATTTCTCCTGTGGTGTGAAGGCTGGCCATAAAAAAAAGGAACGCACCCTGGATGGGACATTTTTGCCCCCTGTTAGGGAGCAATGCTACTCACTTCCTAATCTTCACAGCTAACATTAGCCTACTACCTAACTTGAATCATCCTATAATGATTTCTGAGAGTATTTTAAGCAAAACTTCTTAAATATCATTATACCTGACTGTTTACTCTAGCTAGATGGCTAAAACAAGTTAACTTGGAAGGATTTCTGGGAAGTCAAATTTATAAATGTCACAATAATCACTACTAAAGCTAGCCAACTAGCAAGATAGAAGAACAACATGATAGGATATGAGCATTCTAGGAGGAAGGTTAACTGCTCATGCTAGCCAGCTAGTCATCTGAGACGATCCTGGTAAGGGTTGCAGTGAAGTCAATCCTATCCTGGGAACGCTGAGCACAAGATGCCAGTTCAATGCAGGTCATATTCATAACATTCATAATCTTCACCACTAAATCTGGCCAGCTAGTTAAGATGAGCTAGCCTGACAGGATTTCTGTCAGGAACCATATTTAAAAATATTACATCTTCACTGCTAACAGTGGCCTGCTAACTAACATGAGCTATCTTCATAAAAAAAACTTTTTCGAGTGGACTCAAAACTATACCTACACAGAAATGTTTGAAGTTTGTTTCTTTGCCTCTAGCTTTACCTCAAAGTCTGGCCTGCAGTCTACAGACAGAGACTTCTTGATCCTGGACCTTCGGGTTGCCAGAAGTTGCATAGTCTAAAGAAGATGTCAAAATATTCCTCCAGAAAGTTTACTGTGTCTGGAATAATGTTCAACAAATAATACACAAAGATGGAAAAAAAATGTTAAATCTAGGACCATACAGGGTTTTTTTTTTTTTTACCATGGAGGAATCTTAACCCATAACACCTTTCCCTATTTCTTGCAACTAAAATATGCTTTAATTTGAATAACTGGATGATAATCTGAGACTTTAAAGGGTTAGATATAGAACCATCCAACAGCATTTACATAACAGAGACTGTTCCTGTCAGAGAGCTAAGATGCTAAGCTCCCTTAACCATACAAAGATCTCATGAGGAACCCTGTTCCTTGAGGAAGCTTGTACAACTGTACCCAGATGCGGTAGCTTTTGCTGTTAAAATCCAATGTGCAAAACACTGGGATGGATCAGTGTAACTTCTGACACAGCTTTTTTCTTCAAGCTTTGCGAAAAAAAAAAAATGCTGCAAGGCATTTTGGTGCATAGTAATAAAATAATAAACAAAATGAATAACCGTATGCTCTTACACCAAAATATTGCCTCTAGCAACATAAAGTGTTCTTTGGGTTTGTCCTCATGGGAGAACCTTTGAGAGAAGGTTCCTAGTAGAACTTTTCTTTAAAGTTAAAACCATTAACCATCCAAAAGAACCACTGAGGAACCCTTTTCTCTAAGACTGGGGTGCTGAAATGACTTTTGATTACTCGCAGGGTAATTCCCATGAAGTGCAAACAGAAGAGAAAGGTCGAAAGGGTTCCACACTCACTCAAATGTCATATTTAGTACACAAGAACAGTATGTGTTGCTATAGCACATAAGTATGCCTGTGTAGTAGTCTAAATCCAGCATCTGGTTATCTCTACTCCAGCCTGCTACTGTTTCTACCTGCTTTCATTCTCCTCTGCTCATCCTTTACACTGCATCTCTCTCTCCTCTCTCTCTCTCTCTCTCTCTCTCTTTCTCTCTCTCTCTCTGCCGGATGTGCCGTAAACGGCGGTAATTGTGGCATTAAACCAGAGTTTATTATTTCTCTGCCCATGCAGGTGCGGCGATGATATGAGGCCCAGGTTGCATTTACATACAAATTGAAGGCTTTTTCCCCCCTCTTTCTTATTAATCAGACGGACAGCAGGAATCAAACAGCGCCACTCCATCAGCCTCTTAAATACATTTGGTGACATTTTTTACCCGGCATTAGCATGATAGGGCAAGCGGAGGATAATGTCCCAATGATTGCTTTTTCCATTGCGAGCACAAACGGTTTCATTTTTCCTGTCATCTCAAATAAGCGTTAAAGAGGCTTTGGGAGGCTCTCAGGCCGTATGCCCGAGGCTGCGCAGGGACCGCTGATGGCCATATTAAAGAACCATTAGTGCGCCGCCGTTTCGATCATCACACACAGGCCGTGAGCCTCCAATCCGATGCACCACGTGATGTCGGGAGAAAAAAAAATCACGTGGGCACGCACTCTGTCTCCCTAGTTTTTTTTTTTCTCAAACAAAATGCATTACAACGGTAATTTTGTGACTGTTAAGATAACTAGCGTTAACAAGCGCTTAATTAAAATGTACAATAAATGGCCGTCTGCGGCCTTATCGGTGCAGCAGAAGCGCACAGGGGCGGGGGGAGGTAAGGGGGTGATGGGGGGTGCAGAACGCCGGCTGATCGCGAGCTCGTTTTGCAGATTAATTGCTTTTCTGTCTGGCAAAAGCAGCCGCTTCTGTCGCCAGATCCTAAATAACCAGATAGGGACTTTATCAATCAAGCTTCTCTGCCTTTTTTTCTCTGCCTGTTTTCCCTCTCTATACATCTCTCTCGCTCTCTCAGTCTGAGTTGGAGAAACTATTTCACACCCTATATAGTGCACTTGTAAAGAGATTAAGGATACATTTGGGATTCAACCCTTTTTTTCTTCAGTTGCTCCCTATTGTACATATGAAGCTGTTACATTATACCCTAAATTGTGCACTTATATGGGTAGTAAGGAGTCATTGGGGATTCAGTCTCTCTCAGTAAATTGAGTATATAAAAATCTGAATATGCAGTATATATCACCGTGCCTTGGTAAATCGTATTTTTATACAATAACCATTCTTGAAATTATCATCAGCCAATCATGTGGCAGCAGAACAATATATAAAATCATGGAGATACAGGTCAAGAGCTCTAGTTAATATTCATATCAGACAGCAAAATGTGGGGAAAATATGATCTCAGTGACTTTGACTGTGGCATGGTTGTTGGTGCCAGACGGGCTGGTTTGAGTATTTCAGAAACTGCGGATCACAACAGTCCCTAGAGTTGACACAAAATGGTGCGAAAAACAAAAAGCATCCGGTGAGCGACAGTTCTGTGGGTGAAAATGTCTTGTTGTTGATCAGAGAGGTCAGACGAGAATGGTTTGAATGAGTCAAGCTGTCAGGAAGGGTACGATAACTCAAATAACCACTCTTTCCAACCATGGTGAGCAGAAAGGCATCTCAGCGTACATACACAGTAATGAAACTTGAGGCAGATGGGCTACTACAACAGACGACCACAGCGGGTTCTGCTCCTGTCGTTCAAGAACAAACATAGTATTTCATCTGCATCTTGTATATATGCATGTTTTATAATGAAAGACTAACATATGACTGTATGTATCATTCAAATGTTCTGGCGCTAATTTCAACCGCTTTCACAGAAAAAAAGTTATTATTATTATTATTATTATTATTATTATTATTATTATTATTATTCCTTAGCAAATTCATGAGTTACATAGAGGTTAAAATGTAAGCTTTTAACTTCCAAAGGTGTAAATGATCAAGCGAAGTACTCATGTTTTACCCATTATCAAAAATAAATCATGCATAATAAATCAGATTTGTTCATGGGTTGCCTAATCATTTCACCGGTGCTAAAATTCATCTTACACATTTGGTACCAAAGGTGTTGCCTTAATTTGCATTAACATGTGGTGTGTGAACATGTGTAATTACACTGTACTTGTTTATGTTAGTGAACAGGTCATAACTCTATTTACGTGTGTACAGGGCATGTGAAATCCCACATATGGTGAACACGGCTGTCTAGAAGCAGCAGGTTGTGTCGTTTGGGGCTATAGAGAAATAAGGCCTATATTTGGGGTGATAAATGTTAACTGCGCTTATGGCTAAAACATGTGACATGCTGATCTGCTTTATGGACTCGGGCTCGGAGAGAGAGAGAGAGAGAGAGAGAGAGAGAGAGAGAGAGAGAGAGAGAGTTTGTTTTGAAAAGGAGGAAAAGTAAACATTCAAAAACAAACTTAACACCCCCCATCACCCCCCCCCCCCCCCCCCGTCATGCTTTATTACTTCTGTCTGCATTTCGCCTTTTACTCAGCAATGATAAATCTCCTTGTCTGTCATATGGATGTGAATAGAAGGTTTATACGAGAGCACGAGCGTGTTATATGAGTATTTGTGTGTGTGTGTGACTGACTCACACCCTGACCCTCATAAGGGTTTACATAAGTGCGCCCGTCTATGTGTGTGTTTCTAACCTCCCAAACATGTTTGCTTAAGTGTGTGGGTGTTTTATTTCCTTTCTGTATTTGGCACGTGCAGGTCTGGGACACATCCTGTTTCTATATTAGTGTCTTTCAGTGTCTCTGCATAGCTTCGCTAATTTTTTGGCACATTTAAACCAGTGTGTATGACTCATAAAACATAAAATCACACGTCAGAAACCTTGCTAGCTTCTCTTGGTTAAGTCACTGTAAGCTCTTCTTATTGGGCTTGACTGGGTTAGATAAACATCAATTTGCCAGCTTGCTTTAAACAAACACAAGCCTGCGTCGTCTCCCTAATGCTGTGCGACAGCCTAGCAGTGTCGAGTGTCTGTATGCACCCATGCCGGACCACTGAAGAGTAATTGCCCATATGTCATAGCCAGAAAACTTAAGTGACAATATAACCCGAGACATCCAGGAGGTCTCCTGGGGGGCTTTGCGGGTGCATTAAGCTCCACCGATTCGAGATGAGCCTGGTACGGGCTATGTGATAGCGACAGAGTGAGACCTTTAGGCCTGAATGCTATGAGGTGGTCTGGCTGTGTCACGAAGTGTCCTCTGTGGGGAAAAGAGAGGAGGAGAAGGAACAGGCTTTAGTGCTGCTGTCGCTCCTGCACTTATCAGATCTAGTTTAGCTGGAGTGATTTATAAACTGCCTGAATGATAAATGTTATTGTAAAAGAGCACAGGGTAGAGGAGGCATGGCTACTGTCAGTCAGAGAAAAAAGAGTGAGGGGCAAAGAGGGAGGGGAAGGAGGGGTAACAGAGGTGACGGGCGTGTGAGTGCTGATCAGTGGGAGTTGGTGTCCTGTGTAGAGCCTGTCATAAATCAAGGCATCAAGGACCCCTTTTGCTTATGTTACCACACACACACACACACACACACACACACAAAACTCTCTATTAACTGAATCTGTGTAGCAAACTCATCAGGGCTGCTCACACACAATACCCCTGTCATTGCCTAAAATCAACCAAAATCATCTAACTGTCTTCTAGTAAATTCAGTGCTTATAAGACTACATAACACTTACATAACCCCTTCATGACAAATAACATAGACCTACACAAACAGACCTATGTTTAAGTAGTGCATTTGTTAAGTTGACAAAACAAGTGGCAGATTTTTGTTGACGTATGCTTTATAACGATGACACTTCATAACGATGGTTATAATGTGACATAGCCTGCCAAGTATGGCTTAAGTGTGTGATGGAATAAATCACTTCAGGGCATGCTGTTCTATGAAAACAACAAAGAGCAGTGCACTGTTTTTCAGCCCAGTGAAAAGTGGAGGCACAGTTACAAACCTGAAGTTGATTATTTTTCCAATAACAGCACATCCTGAAGTGTTTTATTCCTTTTATCCTAGAGAAATTTGCCAATGAATACATTTTTATTTAAAAACGAATACGATTTTATCTGTTTAGTGTTACTTTAACAGTGTGGAACATCCACAAAGAAAGTTAGTTCCTGTTATCACTGATGTCAGTCAGATGTCATGACGTTATAATGTACGTCAGCACAGAACATGTCTTCTGTTAACAGAAATCTGTGTAATTTAACTTGGATGTTATGTCAGTTTTACATAAAGAAGACGCCATGCCAGCTGAAACCATCTGGAATAAGCCCTTATTAATATTTATGTAGGCTTATGTCGGTTGTCATGAAAGGCTTATGTAGCCTCATGAACATTGAATTAGTTGTCCAATGTCTTCCATATTTTGATATCCATGTTCAAAAGTAAACACACTCATTACAGGTCGGACCGCTTGAGGCTGAGGTGCAACTGATCATAATCTGTGAGATGTGGAGAGATCCCACACACTTTTGATTCACACACACACACACACACACACTGGACTCACACCTGTCTCATGTGGACTCTGCGTGTGTATCCGAGGGTGATTAGTGTACTCATGCTTCAGGATAAAACCCCTTGGTGTGGCATCGACAGTAATTCAACACAGAGTATATTGTCCATAAATAATTTCCCCTTTATTGATTCCCAATCTTGCAGTGAAAAAAGATGTTGGATCCCGAAGGAGGCGAGCTGAGAACGTATGGGATGCTTGGCGTATATAGTGAAAGTCGGGATGAGAGATTCCATATCCTGGGAGCTCCTGTCTCGACATGTTTATTTATGGCATCTCGAATGAGGATTATACAGGCCTGCACATGTCATTAACTAGCAACGCAGTGGAGAAAAGAAGCCAGACTGTATATAAATACTTACACTTTGCAAGAATAGTTTTACATTAGACTGTGCACATTTATCCACAATGGATATGGTCTGCACATCGTAATCATCAAACCATAACCAGAAGCAATTATTTCATATACTGTATATTTGATTCTTAGCAAAAATAATCTTTATGACAGATGACTCCAATTGGAATAAGCCTTTATTAATATCCTATCCACGATGCATTCCCACCTCACCATCAGTGTTCCCAGGACAGAGTCCAGATCCAGTGCAACCCTGTCCAGGATAAAGTGCTTACTGAAGAGGAATGAATGAATATTTACGTAGGTTTATGTCAGCTGTCATGAAGGGGTTATGCAGGCATCATTTAGCTCTATGAACTACTACACTACTACCTATTTATCAATAATGGATTTAATCTGCATCGTGCATTATAATCATCAAGCCATAAACCATCGTAAACAACTAGTTAATATACAGTATATATTTGATTCTTGTAAAAGTATTTGAGATGATTTTGGCTTGAATGGTAAAAACAAGCTACAAAAAATAAACAGTAACATAAAGTTAGAAGGAATAAAATGAATTCAGATTATCAAACCTGACCTCATGTACATGCACAAGCAGCAATGATGTAAGATTTTTTTTTGATTTCTGACAAATGACAGCATAATTAAATGTATACAAGCAAATCCAGCCCCTAAACCTAAACTTTGTAACTTTTCATATGAATTAGTTTGTGCAAATTATTACAAGCTTGGAAGTGTGGTACATGTTGAATTAACTTAAAGAATTTTCTGACAATTTTCAGTATATCCCTGATAAATATAGCTACATAATGTTAGCTATATACAGTAGCTGCCTGATGTTAAGACAGGCATACATTGATAGAATTTATTTCAGTGAACTCGAAACATTCTCTGTTTACCTTGACAGAAAGCGAGGCTACATCTTTCATGCGGTGGAATATTTTGTTTTTACTGAGGGGGAAAAGAAGACTGGTCTTTTTGCGCATTTTTGCATAGCAGCGAACTGCGATATTAAAATGTGGAGCTTGGCATGTCTGGAAAATTTATTCCGACCAATCGGTTTTGAGAATTCAACAGCACTGTGCTATACATAGTTACCAATTTGAAATTTCCAGTTGGAGTTTCCCGTTTGTTATCAAGTGTGCTTATTTCAAGTCACTTTTTTTTTTTTTAATTTATGAAATCTATCTAACTTTAGTTTAACTGCTGCTCATTTTCGTTAACATTTCAAAAGATTTCAGAGGCCAAACTTTTTTTTTTTTTTTACATCATGCTGTGTGTATCCTCAGCTGTTTATTCTAAATAGCGTGTCCATTTATCATTATTAGCAGCCTGCTATCACCTAAACTGACACACTCGCTCCTCTTCTGTCGGGTGATGACAGGTGATTAGCATCTGTTTAGGTATGTAAAAGTGTGCATGTATATGTTGTGTCTCTGTGTACATGCACAGAACTTGGTGTTGACGCTCGCTGAGAGCCTGAAGAAGAGTTGGGTGACACACTGTCGCCAAAGGAAAGCTGTTAATGTTTAAATTCCCTGTCACACCAGTAACCCGATCCTCTGCACCTCAAGTGTGTGCACTGGTTCTTATGTAAAGGAAAATGTATGTGCTTTTCAATTACGTCGCACACAGAGTAAGTCATTCACACTTAGTCACACACAACTAAAATAGAAATAACATTTAAGAAAGAAGTACATATAAGCTCAGCCCCACACATGCAGCATGTATTTTTGGATGTGTGTTTGTACCGACATGCTTCTCTTTCATAGTTCTCTGTCAGTCACTTTACATACTGTAAAACATTCCCACAAAGTCTTCTGGGCTCCAAACCCTTTTAGACCTGGAAGGATGTCTGTGGCCATCTCGTTTAGGCCAGGCTTCCTGAAATCTCCCAGCGTCCCCTGGGTAATATTGTGCTACATGTAATACAGTCCAGTCAATTTGCTGGCTAATTCTGGTTAAATGGCAGTCATAACTGACCTTGCAGCTTGGCGTCACATGATGCTCACTTTCTTTGGCCTTGTCTAGTGTGTTCTAATAAGCTCTCCATGTGCCATGTGCTGACACCTCAAGCGTGCCTTTAAGTGCATATGAATACAGGATCACATACCCCTCTCTCTCTCTCTCTCTCTCTCTCTCTCTCTCTCTTTCTCTATGATTTCTGCCTTTCTTTTTTTCCTTTTTTTTCTATTAGTTTTATTGGTTTGTAACAAACACATGATGATGATGATCATCTGCCTTACAAATTATTTTATCTTAGTATCTATTTCATATTGCTTAGAAATTATCAGTCCACTTTTCTAATACAGCTGAGTGCAAACATGTGCATACCCCACAACAAAACGAAGTTATAATTACTAAAAAAGTTTCATATGCTATCATTGATAATATTTCATTAATGAAAACCTAAAAATGATGTCAGTTTAAATGTGTCAGTCCCTCTTTCTGACTATTCCTTAATACTAATAATTCACTATCTTTCCCACTATTTACCTTTATAAATGAATCGGATTGGTCAGCGCTGCAAAATCAACTTTGGGGTATTAACGATAATTCAGCGTCACGACGTTGATTATTTTTCCTATAACGTCCTTGTTTTATTCCTTGCTTAGTAGTAGTTCCTGGAGGTTGCCATTGTCTCGTTATAAAGAGGATGGCAAATGGATAGGGAGCTTCCCATGTGGCTCTGTGTGTACACGTGTCTCTGCCCTGTATTCTGTTACAAAGAGAAAAGGTCCAGGACAGTAAACTGAACAAGAGTAAAGGCTAAATGGGTCAGTGAGTGTGGATACAGTTAGTATAGCTCTCTAAGGAAATGCACACACACACACACACACACACACACACACACACACACACACACTAAAGACGTGTTAACTGTGTGACTGGATTGAGAGAAGAGGAGGGCAGGCAAGGTCAGAAATCATTTCCTGAGAGACAGACTCTGAGAGAGAGAGAGAGAGAGAGAGAGACAGAGAGGGAATGAGACTGAGCAAGCAAGGGTGATATAAATTTGATGTAAAGGCTTGGAGAAAAAAAACCCAGCAGGGGCTATAACGTAGAAGAGCAGTATGACATAAACATGAAGTTCATCAAATGGATTTTGATGTGGGAGTAGTATAGTGAAGAAAATGAGCGTGCAGTTTAGTGAAAGCTACATTAAAGCGTTGCAGTTTTGCTGATATAAGGAGCTGTCTGCAAGTGGTTATTTCATATGATGGCAGGACAAAAGCATGCACTTGTTCACCCCATAATTAGTGAAGACGTGTTCCACTCCTTCCTCACTCTCTATCCCTTTCCCTCGCTCTCTACTCTCTGTTTTAAACACACATACAGATTTCAAATTAAGTATGAGTATGATATGATTTCACTTGTTGGATATTTTGTCTTCATGATGAGGAGTCACATAGAATCAAACTATATACACACTATGTATATATATATATATATATATATATATGTTTATGCATGTATATACGGTACATGTATGTACATACAGTATGTAGTAGGCCCATGCATGTCCTCTTCCGGTTCTACACTTCTACACAACATTCTTTGTTTTTCATTGTTTTTCTAGTCATTACCAAATACATGCAATATATCAAGTGATCAGAAATATTGGAACATGTGACTGACATGTGTTTCTTGTTGCCCAGGTGTGCAGTGTTATATTGAATGTTTAAAGAATTAATAGCTCTGAATGTCTACTCTTGGTTTGAGCCCTGGGTTTTGCCCGTGAAGATTGCATTTATGGTTAAAAACGATAAACCAACATGAGCTGTCTATGGGGAAAAAGCAAGCCATTTTGAAGCTAAGAAAAGAAGGAAAATCAATTAGAGCCATTGCACAAACATCGGGCATAGCCAGTACAACAATTTGGAATGTCCTGAAAAAGAAAGAAACAACTGGTGTTCTAACAACCAGACATTTAACAGGTCGGCCAAGGGAAACAACAGCAGTTGATGACAGAAACATTGTAAGAGCTGTGAAGAAAAACCCAAAAACTACAGTCAGTGACATCACCAACAACCTCCACATGGCAGGGGTGAAGGTATAACCATTCACCATCTGAAGAAGCCTTTGAGATCAGAAATATAGAGGCCATATCATAAGCTACAAACCACTCATCAGCAGTAAGAATCAGAAAGAAGTTCTGGAACCAAGATTAACCTTTAGCAAATTGATAGAAAGGCCAACGTGTGGGGAAAGAAAGGATCTGCTCATGATGTAAAACATACAAGCTCATTGGTCAAACATGGTAGAGATAGTGTCATGGCTTGTTCTTGCATGGCTGCTTCTGAAACGGGCTCACTAATCTCTACTGATGATGTAGCTCATGATGGTGGCAGCAGAATGAATTCAGAGGTTTACAGAAGTGCATCCAATCTAATTGGGAGGAACTTCATCATACAGCTAGACAATAACCCAAAACACAATGTCAACACAACAAAGGACTTCATCACGGGAAAAAAGTAGAAGGTTTTAGACTGGCCAAGTCAATCACCAGACCTTAACCCAATTGAGCATGCATTTCACCTCCTGAAGAGGAGACTGAAGGGAGAAACCCCCCAAAATAAACAACAACTGAAAGAAGCTGCAGTACAAGCCTGGAAAAGCATCACAAAAGAAGAATGGTGATGTCAGTGGGTCGCTGGCTTGATGCAGTTACTGGAAGCAAGGGATATGCAAGCAAATATTAAGTGTTATTTGCTTTAATTTATTTTAAGTCTATCTACTCTTATATTTTTGATCAGCTAAAAAGTGGTTGGTCTGCCACCGAAGGTGCCATGTTCTAAGGTCTTTAACACATCTAGATGTAAATGTCAGGAAATGAAAGCTGAAATTCTGATCTTTCTTCTCATATTCATTTTTTGATCTCAACCCCAAATGTCTTCAGTGTATAGCAGAAACCGTTTCCTGTCCTTGTTAATGATCCTATGACTCAAATCTATTTGCTGGATCAAAATACATACAGAAGAATGCAGTGTGTTTAAATTTCAGAGCAGGAAAACTGAGGTCCATCAGCCATAAACACCATACTCAAGTTCCAGTTGCAGTACGCCAAGTTCTCACAGGGAACATGTCACCTTTCCTTCACGTTACTCCATGTGGTAATACCAAGATTGCTCTTCCCACACACATACATATATACTTAAATAAATAAAATAGACCTATGATGCGATCGAGTGGAGGATTTATTCTAATCCTCCATGACTCCCCCTTTTAGTGTCCTGGCAAGGTTCTCAGGGTATTCTGCCTACATTTATCAAAAGACCACCATGCACCCAGATCTTATTCCCATCCAAGACACTCATAACACTCATCTAGACACACTTATGTACCACCAAGACATGCTACGACCAGTTTTAATTTGAGGTTGCAGAGTACCACTCCTCAGATGAATGTGAAAGTTGGAATACTTTTTAGTCAACCAGGTCCAAAAGTATTATAAAATCGTTTTAATTTCATTAACTGATCAATGTTCAATGTGATGCTCACTCTACCATTTATCATGATCAGTGATCTTAAGGTAACCCCAGGCCTAATCATTGACTTGTGTCATAAGGAGCTTCAGTTCTGGGCTTCAGATGCCAATTAGATGACTGAAAATGTATCTTCAACCTCCAATAGCTTTGACTTTCTACTACCAGACATGAATAAGGATAAGCATCTGTTGTGACCCTTTACTTCTGTAGAGGAATTGCAGTAGACGAACGTTTCGAAGACTTCATTTCGTTATTGAAAACAACCCTGAGAACATCAAAAAACAAATAAAGAAAGGGGCTCCACTACAATTGATGAAAATGGTCTCAAAACTGGACACTGTACACTAGGCTTATGTCACATAGTTTCAGGTAGTATTGCATTGCTAGTATTTATTATGAATATGAGTAAATGAGCATGTTTTTTTTTATGAATATGAGTAAATGAGCACAGTTTTGGAGTGATACCCAGTACCAATATTGGTATTGATGCATCCCTAAATAAGAAGTATGTTCTTTTGTATTTTATCTTTTCTTGTTAAAACATACAGTAATGTCCTCCAAAAAAGAAAAGAGTAAACATTGAAAACCACCTTATAATTCACCTGCAAGTAAATGACGCTTGACTGACACTAAGTATTGTTTGAAGAAAGCTCTGATAAATAAGATAAGCTCTGTTTGGGCAGTATTAGTTTCTCACGGTGACGTCTGTCATGAAATATCATTACACCTTCTTTGTGAATTAACACAAGATGAGCAGGTTTCTTCTCCTAATAACATGCAATGTGATCACATTTTTGACTCATTAATTTATGTATAGAATATTACTAGGTACATGATGTTTGTGGCATATAATATAAAGGTTAGATTTTATGGTAACACTACCTGATCATAAGGCTACATACAGTACACGGCGTTTATGACAACTGACATCCATCTAGCTAAATTTATTACACCCAAGAGTGTCAGCTGTCACAAAGCCTCCTTTGCTCAATTTGCTATCAAATACATAGCTTTTTGTTGATATAAAATTGTGTTATTTTTACATTTACCAAGCCGACTAAGGCTATAGTGTTATGGACATCTGATTGTGTAGCTGAAATGCGATTTGTCAAATGCCAAAACCAAACTCTAATTTATGATAAGAGATAATATACATGTCATTACAGTGTCATAGCATCTCAATGACCGTTCATAAACATCTAATAAGTGGAAATATAAGTCAGATATAAGTCAGAGTCAGAGAAAATATAACTAAATGTCTTTTACAGTGTAATAATCATCACTGTTGAGACTGTAACTATGTAACATTGTTGTACAGCAGGTTTTTATGTCAGACTTCAGAGTGTCTTCTGAAAGTTCAAACCTTTGTACATTTTCCCACTTAACCTCTATTCAAAAGCTCCATGTGACTCTGACTTGCACGGCTTTATAATGCTAATGATGTTTGATTGTTTGTTGAACGTAACGTACAGTAAGTCAACACAGAAATTTTCATAGCACACCCTTATGTCAACAAAGCATTATAGTGCACTTAATGCAGATGTTAAGCCAACTTGCCATTTAAATCGATTGAATGCAGTCATTTAGGAATAAGCACTAAACATTTTCGTGTTCGTAAATCATTATAAACTGTACTTTGTATGTTGGTAATGATTCCTTTTAAGTAATTTTATAAACTCTAATAATGCTTCATAAAGCAAGTAATTCATTGATAGCCTATAATCATGCTGCAGCATAGGTGTCACTATTCATTATAATACCATATCCTGTACTGTACAATCTGTGAATAACTATAACACAACTGTATTGATATTATTATTAATTATATTATTAATTAATGATTAAAAAAACATTATAAACATTTAAACTGTCATCATTGAGTGCTTCAAAAAAATGAAAAGGATGCTTTAGAACAACAAAAAATTGTTAAAACGTTAATAATAATTTAAAAAATCAGTAATTAATTAATTAAAATGTGTTTTTATAGCTTTAATAATATGGCTTGTATGTTTTTTGCAATATATGTGTCCATATTACATAGCAAAAATAATCATGTCTTACATTTAACGTATTCACTTTACTTGACAATTACAATTTACAGTAAAGACAGTCACTTATTTATAATGTTTAATAAATATTACAGTTGTTTTGTAATTATTCACAAGACAAGACATTATTAGTTATAAAAGCACATGGCATTGTAATATATAGTGACACTTTTGTTAAACATGATATTCATATTATTAAAAATTATAGCACATTACGAGGCGTGATAAAACACCATGTTTACAAGGAATCATTACCAACTTACAAAGAATTCTAAACGCAGTTATAATGATTTATGAAAATGGGCTTGATAGAACACTGAATAAGCCGGTACACTTTCTATGACATTGTAGTTATGAACCTATTCATATCATGTTCTAGACATATCATTATTTATGAAAAAGGACTACACTTTAGTTTATATTTATTATGCATTATGAATCGTTAACATGATGAAATTTAAGTAGTGTTCATAACATTGTCACCAAACAAACCAATCACTGCTTGATATAATGTGTTATAAACAGTGCTTATAATATATTCTGTTAACAATTTATAAATGCATTCTAAACATTGCTTTAAATTCTAATGTGAAGGTGAATAATGAATTATGAAAGCATTATAACAGGTAATCAATGTATCCATAGGTCATTATGTAGTGCTTATAGAACATGGTACCAGTAGGCCTTTCAAAATGGTATTGTAGATTTATGTCACTTGTCATTAAGGAAGTACGTTAGTGTCATGTAGCATTATGAATACCGCTCATAAGTAAAGTATTATACTGTAATTGCCCCTTTGATGTTGCCAATCTGGATATAAATACAAGAATAGCATCTGTAATGGATAGAGTTACTCCATCTCTCCGTGCTGGCATGGCTATGTTTTGCCATTCAAATATGGCTGTAGAGTAAGTCATGTTTAACTGAAGTGGGGATTAAGCACCATCTACCACCATTTACTGCTAATTTATGACTGATTAAAAGTGTTCGACTCTCGGCTCATGTTCATTTGTGGCTGTTTTTTTTTTTTTTCTTCCTACAGCAGCTATCTCACACTTGTTTCTTGTCATTGCTAGAAAGCAACTTCTGCATCACTGCTGGTTCTGCCATCAGCTATAGTCCTGGATTGTATCCTGCATCACGTGAAATGTAAATGTAAAATGCAAATGTAGAAAACTTATTATATTACCAGGTCACCCTGGTTCAAAGAGTTCATCAGTGCTAACTGGTTGTGTGTAACTCTGATGCATGTCTACGCCAGGAAATGTGGAAAACAAAAACAAGGAAAATCATGGTGCGTTATACTTTACCAATCATTTATCATATTTAGAATTAGCCTCAATCAGGCATGAATGAGAAGATACTGTTTTACGATAACTGTGTTAGTATCACAAAAGGCGGACTGAAGGCCTGAGAAATAGACTGATATGGGGGAAAAAACATCACATATATTTCACGTGATCATGTTTTTCACGTGATTATGTGAGTAGTGTGTGATAATATATGTTTTACATGTGGCAAAACAGGCGAAAGTGCATTTCAACATAACATGGCATAAATAAAACAACATGTCCTACATGTGAAATGTTAACATCTGAAAGTAAGCAGATAATTTTTAAAAAAATCGCGTATCAATGAATATATCACTTGTCAACATAAATAAATTGTCAGAAAAGATCATTTGAAAATTAATGAATCATATAAAAAATGACATCGAAATAAACGAATAGTGTACAAATATAATGTGTAAACAAGTGAACTATGTGGAAAAGAAATGATGTGAAAATAATAAAACTATGTGCAAAAATCACTGAAAATATGAAAAAAATCATGTGCAAATCAATGAATTGTATGAAACAAATCACATGACAATAAAGTAATTGCATCAAATCACGTAAAAAATAAAGAAATTGTGTAATTATCACATGTGAATATAAATGAATCGTGTAAAATTCATCAGATGCGAAAAGAAATTAATAATGTGAACAAAATAAAATGTGAAAATAAACAAATCATTTTAAAAATCACGTGAAAAATAATGAATTGTGTAAAAAAAAATGAAAGAAATCACATGAAAATCAATTAATCAGTTGAACTAAAGAAAAAATAAATGAATCATTAAATCATATCTCAAAATAACTATGAAAAAAATCACGTGTAAAATAAAACGTGAAAATACGTGAAACCACATGTGTACATTTTACACGCGAAAATCATGTCATTTTTCTGTAAGGGAATGTTGTGTTTTCTCCTGAGACTCTTGTTGTGAGTTTAGTCACAATTTAAGACTTGTGGCACACGCCATACTGCTGCTGCGCTTTTGTTATTGTCTGTGATAAATGAAATTAATACATGCGTTTAATGTTTGAAAGGGCAGGATGAATAATGCATAACATGCATGCAGATTACAAGTGATGCTTTATTTTTCCACATGCAGCGATCAGTACACAAATCCAGGACAAGCCGAAATGAATTTTTTACAAGCGTTCGTCTTTGGGCTTTAGAACAGAGGAAGTGCTGCAAACACGAGGCTCTGGAGTGAATATCTGACCTGCTTCTACTGCGTGCTTCCTGTTTGTGCTGTCGGTTATGATCACAAATCAAACGGGAAGAAACAAACCCACTGAAAATACTGAAAAACTGAAAATAGAAAAAGTCAAAATGGCATTGTCAACATGGTGGCCAAAGTGCATTAGAATCCGCTTCGTATTTCTTAGAACATGTTATGTTGTGCAATCAACCACAAGGGTCAGATGCTAAAGCTAGCGTGGTGAGGTTTTCAGTCATATATATTATTGATGAAGTGTGAATCCACTGCGGTTTTAATCTTCAAAGATGCAGTTAGAGTTCGAGCGTCTTGAATAATTTTCGAATAATTGGAATGTTTTTTCATACTATAAACACTGAAATCTATGAAGCATATGCTTATGTGCTTGATAAATGAGTAGACACTGTAAATATGACACTTTATATTTTTTTCTGTCAACGTTTTAACTTCTTAGGCAGGATAAAGACATAGAAAAGATGTCTGTTGATGTACGATGTGGAGAGAGTGTCTTATTTTGTAGGCTATTGTAGTCATATACAAGATGTAAAACTTAATAAAGAACAAAAAAAAAAAAGGATGCAGAATTTGGGGTGAAATCAAAGCAGACCAAGAACAACCAGTATTCATAAACCAGTAATCCATGGACATCCATGGATGCCTTTGGTCAGTTGGGGCTTACTGGGTCGGGTATATTTTTACAGAAAATCTACCACATACCATAAATATCTGCTCATCTCTTGCTAACACTAAACTAACTAAACTCTTACATCAATTGTCTTTATTATCAAAGTGCAGTGAATTCTCAATTCTGATTGGTTAGAAGGCCGCAATTCAAATCACGTGTTTATATCAATGCACCTATTCTAATGCGTTATTGTTTCTATAGTAAGAACTCATTAACAGGGATGTTATGGAAGAAGTCTCCAGTTTAAGTGCAGTAAGTTTTGTTACTGACACATGAACATGACTAATAAATATTAGTAATATAATTAGTAATTATTAGTAACATATTTATATAACTAATAAATCATAACAGGAACTAACTTGTCTCATGGATGTTCACGAGCATTAACTGTAACTGTAAATGGTTAAAAAGTATGATGTTTTGTTCAGTAATGAATTACAAAGTGTCATTGTTGGCTGTTGTTGTGGTGTAAGAGAAATAAAACACTTCAGGATGTGCTGTCATAGGAAAATAATCACCTGGAGAGTGGTAAAAGTGACTATACTTCATGTTGGGCTGCATCACACCAAACCATTGTTGATTATTTTCCTATAAAGGCACAGACTGGAGTGTTTTATTGCTTGTATATCGCGTAGTCATGGTCATTTTTTACTTCCATAACAAGACCTCAGCTGTTGACAAGCCGAAAGAAAAAAAAACATATTATAAAGGAATGCGAGTAGATCATCATGGAGATATTATGAAAAAGAACATATCATCATCTCTCCTTTGGATTATTTGCTAATAATAAAACCCACATGTGACTCTAACTAGTACACAGCTGCAGTTGATAGTTCTCAAATTTAATCCTTCCATCATGCTTGGTGGAGTGTGGATTAAGATTTTGTGCAATTGCACTGCTCTAGACATCGATCAACTGCAGTGTCATCATTTACAGACAGCAAGAAAGTGAGTGAAAGAAAGAGATTTGGCCTTTCTGTAATTGTCAGTGATTACGCTCTTTAAGCTGTCAAAGTCTCATCTCTCTCTGGACAACCGAGAACGAAATTCTTTCACGCTTCTGAAGAAAAAGCCCTGATTCTTCTAAAAAAAAGTGAGAAAGAGAGATATAAAAGTCATGAGATATTGAGCTAGAAAGGGAGGGGGAAAAAAAAGCAGAGCCTCCTCCCTCTTGAGATATTTCTATCCTGGGAGTATGAAATATTAAACATATTCATTATATCCTCAATTTGTCGTTATTTCTCGGGCCACAGTTTTCCTTGCCATCTTCGCTGGCAGGTCTGGACAGAAATCCCTTCTTTATTATTTAAATCCATGCATACGGCCTGAGCTTCTCCAATCAGCCGGACGTCCCTGCCAAATGCCCGACCTCTGATTGGCAGCTTGATATACACGCAATGTGATGATACGGGTGACAAACAGAGACCTGCATGCCCGGGCCTGGGATTTATTGGGGTCATTGGATGGGAAGGAAGGGGGAAGAGAGGAAGTGAAGAGACGGATAGGAGGCCAGCGCAGACGTTTTTCAAGCCCAGTAAAAGTAGCTTTGGTAATTGGAAGTGGCAGTGGGCTGTGTCCGGACCGGCATTTGCCTGTCAGCGCAGGCGTGTGTGAATTTATTTGACGTGTTTTTGTCCGGATAAAAGTTTAATGTGCCAGCCGTGACAAATCACATGCAAATGTTGTTTTTTTATCCCTCGCAGATGAGATGACCTCCGAGCACTCCCGCGGGAAATCAAGCCTTAAAAATCATTTGATGGCTGAATCCTGCCGACCAAACAATGCTCACGCACACAAACACTCACATGCGTCCAGAAGTATGATGTCATGTTGTTGATTTTGTACGTAAATTGCAAGCAGTTGTGTGATTGCTTTATGGCTATTTGTCTTTCTTTTTAATTGTGCGTCATCATGCACGCATGGATGCTACGCAGAAGCCATTTTAAACACAATGTGTCCATCATAACAACAACATATGTGCATGTTTCAGGTAAATGCCTTTAAAAATAATGAAAACAGCACTTCTGTAGTGCTGTCTTTCCAAGCTCACTGTAACTACACTTTAAATACCTTTAAATATAATCATTAAAATACTTCAAGCATCTTATTTTTTTAGCGTTGATAAAGTTCCTGAAGATCATCCGAACTTCGTGAAGATCATGGGAAGAAGAAAATCACTCTTTTCACTTTCATTTGTTTTTCTTTATTTTCAGTGACACTGTGACATTGACGGATGAGGTGACGTTGAAAGTACACCTCTGTTACCCAAATTATTGATTGACAGTAAATTATAAGTTGAAAAATAATGAGTTTAGGTAAGTCATTACAATAACCTTAATTCCATTAGCATAGGTGCTAGTCAACTACATTTTGTGTATTTGCTAATTCTATGCTAAAAATCTCAACCCTGTTACATGTGAGAGAAAAACAAAAAGTGAAAAATGGATGAGATGGATGCTTAAATGGATGCTTTCTCAGATTCAGTGTAAAAAAAAAATGTCAGGTTACAAAGGGCAAAATGGCCCCACAATCATGGGATCAGCTGTACACGTCATTATTGCAGCTCTGCATGAGTGTGTTTAGTACCTGCAGTGTGTATGTGTGCATAGGTGTGCGGACGTGTTAGTGTCTGTATGCCCGTTCCTCGACTCTGCTGTCATAAGCAGTAGAATAAGGGGCTCTTTTGTACACTGAGCGCCTGGCTGCATCTGAGACCAATAACTTGATGCCCTTGGGTCAACGTGCAGGGGATAAGCTTGAGAGATATAATCATACGTGCAGGACAAAACACCTTTTTTCTGCTTTCTCCGCACATTTGGAAGCGGCGGGGACGGAGGGACCTTCGCCAGTTTAATATTTTCCCAGGATGACCTTTTGTCTTTAATAGAGTCGGGTAGCAATAAGGCTATATTGTATCTTAAGGGGGTTGTGGCATGCAATGGGGAGGATGGTAACGGGAAGGAAGTGTGTGTGTGTGTGTGTGTCTGTCTGTCAGTGCAGTTTTATGCTGCATAACATGGCAGTTCAGAAGAATATTTAAGGAAAGTTGATCCTTCCGGATTCAGACTTACTTGGTCAAAACCACAAGATTGCACAAAAGAGGTGTAGTCACAATAAGTTGCAAGGAGAACTCTGTGTGTGTGTGTGGGGGGGGGCAAATAAACACACTCTCGTCTTTGTATGTGTACTATTTTGCTTTTTTTGCCTCTTCTTTTGTTTGTTCTTTATTACTGTACATCTAGTTAAATTTTAAAGCACCTTGTAATATATATATATATATATATATATATATATATATATATATATATATATATATATATATATATAAACACACACCGCTTTCCAGGGTCATGATGGCGGAATTATAAATAGTAGCAAACCTCTTTTTTTTATGTCTGAGCATATGGTACCTGCTATGCCACTGAGAAAACAACTAATTTAAATCAGTTTGGATGTAACACATTACAGAACCATAATACACAATTTCAATGAAATTAAAATAAGACACAAGCTTCAAAAACTGTGGTGTTCATAGGGTGGTGTTCATAGGGCTACACAATGCCTACATAAGCCCTTCACGACAACCGACATAAACCTACATAAACATTTATAAATGCATATTCCCGTATCTGTCAGCTGTCATAAATGTTTAGATGTCAATAATAGCTAAGTCAACACAGATGTAGTGTTAAAACTGAAATGCAATGTCTTAGTGTGTTAGGACACTCTCAGACTGACTTAGTTAGAATGTTATGGCATCTCAGATTTAGGGCATTGCTATGACGCTGTAATAACAGAGTTATGATTTTTTCGTCCTAAATATGGTTTACGTGTACCAACTGTACACTGTAGTTTATGATGGTTATATGGAGGAGCTTGAGTAGGTTTTATGTAGCCCTATGAACTCTGTCCTTAGCTGAAATGTTCCTGGAAAGATCCCAGCCACCTGAGGGACCACAGCTGGCCAGATGGACAATTAATCACTGATTTATATCCTAAGAAAATGATTAAAAAAAACCTATCAATTTAAACCAAAAATGTGCAGTAACTAACTAAACTAGTGCTAACTGTGGCACTGATCATCCATTCTTATGTCCATTTTTATCTCTGTCTACAGTAAATCCACGACCAAACCCAGCCGTCGTCCCTTTGCCACTGCAGTACTTTCAAAGATTTTATTCCTGTTTAAAGGAACACATGTTAACATGGCTAGCTAAATTCATACACCTTCTTTCTGACTCTCAGATGAGGCAATTGGTTGCATTAAAATGTATGATTGCATAAATCCATACAAAATCCACACAATAATGGCTAAGCCTCCCTTTTGGCTTCCAAGAAGCCAAGAGCAATGCATCTTTCCCACAAAATAGTCCACCGGAAATCAAAACCTGATTGGTTGATTCCATTGCCACTTCCTAATTATGTTAGTAAGTAAGTAAGTAAGTAATAATAATAATAATAATAATAATAATAATAATAATAATAATAATAATAATAACAATAATAATGTCCATTGTTAAAAAAGCGCTATACAAATACAAAATTGAATTGAATAATAATAATAAATTTTATTTGTTGGCGCCTTTCATAACACTCAAAGACACCTAATCAGATCATGTTAGACTTCTATCCAGCTCCAGAAGTCCTAACCAATGCATGTCTGTAGACAAAACAAAAAGGTTAACTCTAGAACTCTGAAGGGTTTTCAAGCTTTAAAGGGGAAACCTTTAAATGTTCTATGCAGGATCTTGCTAGAGAGAGCTTCCCTATTAGACGAGAAGCACTTTTATGAAGGGAAGGACCCTTAACTTTCCAAAGAACCCTTCAGGGTATAGTGGTGTGGTAGGTAGTGTTACTGTCTGCATGCATGCTCTCATCACACAACATCATGTGGGTTCTCTCTGAGTTCTCCAGTTTCCTGCACCTCCAAAAAATACACCAGTATGTGTATTGGCAACTCTAACATTGCCTCTAGGTGAGAATGCATATGTGTTGACTTGTGATGGACTGCTGTCCTATCCTGGGTGTATTCCTGGCTCGCACACATTGTTCCTGGGATAGACTCTGGATCCACTGTGACCCTGACTAGGATAAAGTGCTTACTGAACTTTTTGGCATCTGGACCATTTTCTGTTTTAAATACATGCTTGCTGATGATGAGGAACTAAAAATGACAGAAATGTAATCCTTCAGGTTTCTCTGAAGACCTAAAAAGCCCTACAGGTTCATCACCGTGTGACATTTTCATTGTGGAAGCTCTTATTATAAGCAAGTTGTGCAACATTCATAACCAGCTTGCGCATGTGTACGTGTAGCCACGCATACATGTGTATGGTTATGTGTGTGCGTGCTTGTTGCTAGGCTAAGCGGTTGATCATTGCACAGGTACGTGAGCAGCCCAGGGGCTGTGCGACTCATTATGTCCTCCTCAGAGTGTGAAAGTATTTGGTAAAGCAGCAGGCAGGAAGAGCAACAGATGTGCTGTAATTAGATGGAGCTTAAGCAGACTTATGGCATGGAGAGAGGGAGTGGGGAACTGCATTAGTCCATCAGCCAGGCTCTATAGAGGGAGATTAGCACAAGTCTAACATAAATGAACCACACTAATACAGCTAGGGAAAGTCAATATACACATATCCACACGTGCAACCTGCTCCCAGACCAAAAAAGCCACCCCCACCCCCACAACACCCCCCAGCCACGCACACACACACACACACGATACTGCGTAAAAAAGAAGCTTCTCATGATATATACATGGAGTAAGGCTCTAGAGATGTGTGTGTTTGTTGGTTGGTTGGTGGTGGTGTGTGTACATGTGTGTGTGTGTGTTTGAGCGCATGTGGCCAGCACTGATCCTGGTCATTAGGCATTCGTCTGTGTATCAGGTTGATAATGGTTCCTCTGTCAGCAGGGCTTCTGCATAAAGCTATTAACACCTTTTGTTGTTTTCCCCCCTCCTGCATCTCAAACGTGCTGGGAAGTTCAAAAAGGCAAATGAGGCAATCTGTTAGCCCCCCTACTCACCTACACACACACACACACACACAGACTGCCCCATGCCAGTTGTGTGTGTTTAATTCAGCGATCATTAAGGAGTTAAATTAGCCCTGATTAGAAAGGCGTCACTTCTTTGCATCACCTACATGAAAACATCTTTTTTTTTTTTTTTAAAACTTGGACACCTCTCAATCTGTCTGTCTTGGCTTTTCAGGATTGGCAAATCATGTTTTAGCAACGTGGCTACATGTGTTAAGTGGGGATCAATTGTTTGTTTAACAGCAAGCCTCTATTAAACTGTGAGGACGTAATTAGAGAGAGAGAGAGAGAGAGAGAGAGAGAGAGAGGTGGAGGGGGTGAGAACGAGTGCGGCGGTGGCACAAAATCAATGCAAAATCTAAAGCAGGAATTGGCCACAGATCAGTTGGAGGAAATTAAAAACGGTGGATCTCGATTTCAATGAAGTCGTCCCGAGCTTCCTGCTGAGCGCTGGGGAGGCCGCGTTCCCCTGAAGCCAAACAGGAGTGCTGGTAATGAGGGAGGGTGAGCGCAGAATGAAAGGCGCTAATAAGTGATTATTCCCTGTGCCATTTTACCGATTTGCTTTGTTCAGATCAAAGGGCCTCTTTCAAGCGATCCGTACCTACTGTGGGCTTCAGGGTGCCTCGCATGCCAGGAGGGCGGATCGGCTAGCTGTGCCAAGAAATCGCCCACAACGGCGTGAGCAAATAGACCCATCTCTCATTTGTGTGCTCTCTTTTTGTCATTTTTTTCCCTTCTTGCTTCTGCATATTAATTTTCTTCAAATCTTCAATCTAATATACCAATATACAAGTTCAGTCGCTTTAAATTCCTTCTGTCTGCTCCAAAAAATGTTTTGTTCATTATTTTCTATGGTTAAAGAAGTCTTTCTTAAAAAAGCCATTTTTTTTTTAGTTTGGAATAAAGTGTTCCTGGCACAGGAGTTTATCCACCAGCAGGTTTGATGGAGCTGGGAAAGAAACGACACCAGCACATTCTCACAGACTCTCATAAGTGTGTATTCTTACAGATAAATATTAGTATAATGAAGCAAAGCCATTTTTATTTTAGACAAACCTGTTGTGACATCACACAATGTTAAGAGCATACATAGAAAACAAATATATAAAAATATAAAAATGCCAGAAAAGGTTCTTTGTTTGGAGTGATACCAATAAAGAACTATTTTTCGTTACCTAAAGAACTATTTTAGTTTTTCTAAACATATTTTCAGTCCATTTTTTTTTTTTTGTTGTTGTTGCCAAGTAACCATTTTCCTCCACATAGATTCATTCATTCATATTAAGGGTCACAGTGGATCTGGAGCATATCCTGGAAAAACTGACATACTTTGGGAATATACCTTGGATGGGATGCCAGTCCATCACAAGACACCATGCACACATTCACACCTGGGGCAAGTTAATGTAGCCGAGCCACCTATTAGCATGCTTCTTTCTTTCTTTCTTTCCTTCTTTCTTTCTTTCTTGGCAGTGGTAGGAAATTGGAGTATCATTACTATTACTCTTCAAAAGTTAGAGATCTGAAAAGTAGGTGTGCCTGGTAGTATTTGTCGCAATTTTTTGAAATAATAATTAAAAAAATAACAAAATATTTTAATATTTGAAAAATAATACATTTTGGCAATAACTGTATATAAATCTACGCTTAGGTTCTCTGATAACATATATATATATATATATAAAAACTCCAGGTTTACATGAAAAATATTAAGTCAGTAATCCGGTTTCTTTTTGGATTGTTGCTACAAGTAGTGAAGCTTTTTGTTTAGGTATCGAGGTGGATTTATATATATAAATGATTTATATAGAGCGAGCAGTGCTAATAAACACTACCTTTTCTATAGGTGGACAATCTACCTGTATATTTTTAATCCATGACATTTTACACTTTTTGTCAGTTGATTTGGAAACAAATGAATTCAACGTTACTAGCTCTAACACGTCGCTCTCAAATCGCTTTTTACTGGTAAGTTTTTGGTTGCAAGTTGTACATAATGTTGATCCTTAAACCGTATTTACATCCAAGCTTTTTTCAACAATTTTAAGTTATAATTTTTTTTCTGAACAATATGTTTATTGTTTATTCTATAGACATGTAAACTTCTTCCATCTTCCGTGCTTCCACATGATTCCATGCGATATGATTTAGATTCATAAGCCAATGTTTTGATATTTGACGATACTGCAGACTCAGGCACGATAGGTACTGATCGATTCGTGACTAACTTTGTTCAGAAGGTTCTGCAGTAGGCGAATAATGATGATATAGAGAAGGACTATTTTTAAAATATCAGAGTTACAGGTAAATCATTTTGCTAGCCTATTAAAAAATATAAATTCTTTTTTACACACTGGTCCTTTCTTTGTGTAGTTTGTCCTCTTTCAGTAATAATCGATTCATAGTCAAATATAATTGCTAATAATTGATTTATGGTTGTGCATCGATTCATTTCAGTTGCTGCCTTTTAAATTGTTGTGTCGATCCAAATCGATGGATTGTTACGCCCATATTAATCTGTCTGTTTCTATACTGTACATCTGCTGAGATTTCAGATTTTTACATAACATTTACAAACATTCCTGCAACATTGCTGCAACATCCTTGGTCAAGGTACATTATTATTATTATTATTATTATTATTATTATTATTATTATTATTATTATTATTATTATTATTATTGCTGTTGTTGTTGATGACGTTGTTGCCATGTTACCACCTAACTTTCCTAGAACCTGTAACAAACATTACTGAACACTCTGATAATGTTCTATGTTAGCTGAGTGCACTTACGAAAGATTGCATTAGTCAGGTAAACAATAGAAATATTAATCAGATCTGTTAGTTTTTGATAGTCTGACAGTTCTAGTCACTCATTCTCAGTCACTGCTTGTGTATATGCGTATAAAGTTGCCTTTAAAGTTCCGGTGTAATTCATTAGACTTCATTTCTCACTGACGGCGAACTTCTGAACTGTAGTTTAAGGTCACCAACAGCCCTAAGCGGCTTAACACCTCTATTTTTTCACGCATTCTTCTATTTGTTGTTAAGTCGTACTCTTTGGCCTCTTTCAGAAACTACTGAGTGCCTCTCCAATAGCTGCTTGCCTTTTTTATGGGACTCTGTAACGAGACCCAGCTGTGGGCTAAAACTGGGCATAGAGCTATCCCGGGGTCACTGTGGAGGTCAAAGGGCACTGCTTTGTGCCCACGGCAGATTGGGGAAATATTACAAGAAGTAGAGGCTGTTTATCAAATTCAAAATGAACTTCTCCTCCTTCTAACCCCCACTGGGCATGGTATTCAAGGTAAAGTCGTGTAAGACCACCTGTATTTGGGGTTTTGTGAAGGGTTTTCTCAATGGCAAAAATTATTTGGCTCTGAATTTAAGAAATAGGAATTAAAGAAGTTAGCCAGAATAGCGCTCTTTACAGAAATTTGCGCAAATGTTGATAGAACTGTGATGCCATTGTATCACATTTTATGTGATAAAGATCAATGTTATGAATGTATTTGATTATATTTTACAATGGACACAGCATGCTAACACATTATTTATAATATTATATAATGTTTTCTTCATATTCTTCTGAGTAACTGGGAAGCACTGATGCTGAAAAAAACTAGCTATTGTCTTAGGCTGTTTGGTTTTTCCTAGCCAGAGTTCGGAAATTCTGAGTTTTGAGCTTTAATAGAACACAGAATAATAACAAAAAAGTGGAATAGCTAAAGCCCTACAGGGCGGAGCAATGGCCAAACCAGGAAGTGACTAAGATCTAAGTAGATAACGACAGAACAAGACTAGTTGGGGTGAACAGGAAGTGACTATGAGAGGCAAACCAGGACAATGACAACGGATTGACCACAAAACCAACGGGCTTCACCATATTGAGTGATATATTCATAAGGAAACTTCTCATAAACGTGGTAAACACAAAGCTATAATAAATGTATCATCTATAAATGATGTGAATCATCAACACCCAATCAAGCAGGACCCAGAAGTGTTTCTACTTGCCTGTGAATTATGTTGCATGTGCCTTCATTTGCATGTGTTTTGGGCCATGGCTTTAGTGGCTACAATGAAAGAAGGGGCTGCATTTGCTTGGAATTTGAGCTTTAAAACAAATCGCTTCAGCTAATGTCCTAGCATTTCAGTGAGTTATTCAGGGAGAGAGAAAAACAAATGGCGATGACCCAATCCCGATGATCAAACCTGCCCCTGTGACTCTCCATCCTACCTCCACTACTTTAATCTTAATAGAATCAGCCTTTCCCAGCGCTGTTGACACAGAGAGATTGCACAGCCCTGGGAGGCCAGACAGGCCAGAGGTGCCACGGTAAAAAACGTCCTTCTCCAATTGCTCATTACGGGGTTCCCTACTTTCCTGTGCTGTGCATCCCTCACCGTCAGGAGGAGATAATGTCCCGGCCCTGCACATTTGATCTCTCACTGTGGTCTAATCTAAAGTGGCCCAATGGACTACCGATTTTTCAGAGACCTCCATGTACAGTTCTTTGCCACACACGCAGAGATAGAGAGAACTAAAAGGTCTCTCCTACATTCATACCCCATTAAGCTGTCACATTATCTCATCAAATGTTATAAACTGTGCTGTTACTTTGCAGTAATTTTGAAGGCAGCATTGTTTGGATATGCTTGGATGGACCAATGTAAGGATATATATCCTCCTGAAAAGGAGGATATAGCGTATTTGTGTTTATCAGTGTTAATTTTGACAGTAAGTGTGGATTTACAGTTAGTTTAGTTTTAGCTGGTCAAGAATACATCAAGAATACATGGTTGTTATTTTTTTTTGACAAACTGCATCAATTTGAGTCAAAATGTTCTTCTCAATGCCTTTCCTCTTTTTTCATTTATAACTGTACTGTGCAAAAGTATTAGGCACCCCCTTTTTTCAGTACAAACTTTGTTATAGATTTTTTTATGACTTCTACATTATCGAGTCGGTACAAAAAAATTTTCCAGAACACAAAATGAAATGTAACAGAAAAATGTTTGCATATCAGTAAAGAAAGCAGCGTATTACATAAGAGACCACTTTTCAGACAAAAACATAATGAAGGGTGCTGGGTTTTGTGGCAAAAATAATAAGCAAGTGAGACAGCCAAAGTCCCCCAGAGGAACTGTGGAAGAACTGTGGCTCAAGAAGAACTGTGGCTGGCTCTGCAAGATGCTCAGTAAAACCTACCAGCTAATTTCCTTATAAAACTGCACAGACTGCATCTGAGATTACTATTTTTTTTTTTTTAAAGCAAAGGGTCGTCACACCAGATTGTTTCATTTATTACTGTTTACTGCTCTTTACAGTATTTTTTAATGTAGAAACGTTTAATTTCATTAGTACTATATATATCTTGTGGCAATATGAAAGTGGCTGAAACATGCGGCTACAAGCATGTATCTAATGTGCAGCAAGTCCATCGTAAAAGAATGGCACCATATAATATAATCTTTATATAATCATGTGAGAAAATTAGTATTACACTGTTTATACTTGATAAAAGGACATAAACATGGCTTTTTGAGTAACTGTGATGAGGTGTTATCACTAGTTCTGGCTGTTTAGCATTATATTAAACTTTATACGGAGCATTCGTCAGACAAGTATGTTGTAAGTAAGTTACTATAGAAATGATAACGTGTTAGAACGAGTACATTAGTAGGAACCATGCACTGTCAGAGCTGCTGTTATAGAAAATTAACCAACACCTTCTAACCAATCAGAATCGAGCATTCAACAGCCGGACACTCATGAAAAGCTGGAAGACTTGCACTGAATGAAATGGAGAATATGTGCAAAAACGATGCACTTTGGTAACACCTATTTACAATGCAAAAAAAAAAAAAAAAAAATGTACACACAGGAAATTGTTCTTGCTTGAAAAGTTAGGGTTAGTACAAATGTAAACTGCTTATCATTTGTAAGATTATATCCCGCATAATGTATAAGACACCACACTATCTGGCTGAAAAAAACAAAAAAACTGCCAACATCCCTCACCATCAGTAGTCTTGCTAATCCAGCTAATATCGTACCCCTAGCATTCAAGGCTAGTCTTCACTATAATTAGATAATTATCTTTAATGATGCATTATTAGCATTCAGTCATGTTTATTATCTGTAAATAAATAGCAGAGGGGTTTGTAACACACAGGTGCCAGAGTTCGACATTAATCTAGCTAAAGCATCATGGCTCAGACCTGCTCTCCGATTAGCATCTCTGAAACACAGAGAACAGCTAGAATGCTAATGCCTGCCACCAGGACGCCACCGTCCCCAGCCTGAGTGCTCCCTGCTAACAATGCTAAAACATGGCATGAGTATATCAGCGGGCTCCAATCCTCCACAGAGCTGGATGAAAGGAGGGCAGATGCTGGGCTAGCACAGCACGGGCAGCGTTTTGATCCTTGTCTCTGTGTTCAGGACACGAGCAGCCACGGCAGATTCTGCCCTCCGGCAAAAACCCATTTATTATGCATGTACATTATTCATAATTATTGATAATTCTTTTCCACATTGGTGATCATTCATACATTAATTATTGCAAACACTAATGTGTAAGCATTAAAGATAGTGTTATTAATGTTGAACCATTTGAAGAACGCCTGGAGGTCCCACAGGCCTGAGAGAGTGAAAGCCAGTACCAAAAATGTTGGCACTCTCTCTCTCTCTCTCTCTCTCTCTCTTTTTCTCAGTCTTTCCCACTTTCTCTAAGCCTCTCTCGTTCTTTGATTGATCATATCCAAGCTTTTCCCTTGGGAGGTCAATACATCAATGCAGATGTAAATAATTGATATTGCATGTGTACATATTCTTAATTATCGTTAAATATTAATAGACCTTTATGCTAGTGGTCGACTTTATTTATCTCCATAATTAGTAGCAGCTATAGCATTACCAAGAAGGAAGTTTTTTTTTTTTTTTTTTTTTTGCTTTTGCTTTTGCTTTTGCTTTACGCTGCATTTGCTTTACGCTGGTTGGTATTGAATGATTTCATTTTTATTTTTGGACGTCAAATGAATATGAAAAATGATGCAACGAAGACACTGAAGTAATACACGGTACCATCCTTTCGGAAATCTTGACACAATGTGCATTCGTACTGCATATTTATGCATGTTAATACATTCCCCCTCCTTCAATTTTATAGCACCTGGATGATTTATTTTGAGTTTCTGGCATAGCAACACTCCTGTCGACAGCACTCATATTCTTAGCATAAAGCGTGTGTGTGTCAGTTCGAGTGCGCTAATGGCTGCCGCTATGGCATGCATGTGCCACACTTGACATAAGACGACATTCCAGCCGGATGCCTACGTGATGCCCTTATCCACCATCAGGATTTCTGAGAGTGGGCCGTATCATCCAGGACACTCTATAACTGACCTTTGAGGTAGCTATTTAGTGAAACAACATTATCATTCCATTATCATGCCCTTTCTGCTGATGGGGAAACATATACACACCAGACAGCCACACACACACACACACACACACACACACACACACACACTCATATGCATGCACGCACACACATTTGGATGCTGAAACCCTAGACTTCAACTTGTTCGGGAAGCTAAGATGGTTTCGACAGTCCCGCCAGCGAGGATTATGGGATATGAGAGTGGGCAGCGCGTGCGATCCGGTTACCCGTTTTCACGTCGCATTACGAAAAGAGCACCTTTCGCCTCTGCTAATCGCCAGTGCTAACGCTAATGCTATTGTTATTGACTGGCTGCGAGAAACACCAGTTCGTAAAAGATTTGCAGGCAGGAATTGTCTCCTAAAGCTGTCCCGAGCACTGAGTGATATCGCCAGCCAGGTGGAGGGAGTAAATTTCCTGGAGTAAATTTAGGCACTTTTTGTGACTCTTGGCTGGTCAGTGTGTTTTCAAGTGTGTGCGTGTGTGTGCGTTTGTGTGTGTGTCACTGTTTGTGTCGGCGTGTGGGTGAAAGCAGGCAGTAATGAGTCCTGGAGACAGACAGTTTCCAGAACCCCAGAATAGGAGCGGTATGTGCGCAAGAGCATTCCTCACACACACACATACACACACACACACACACACACACTCTCTCTCTCTCACACACACACAAGCAGGCCATTCTCAGATAATGAGGAGCCACTATATTGATTCAGTCTTAGATTAGGTTTCCTGGATCTCATTTACCTTTCCTGTCATCGTTTTCAGCAAGTCTGCCTGCCCGAGCAACATCTCTACTTCCACACACATGACCTGATTTGTTCCTTGTTAATAGTGGGCAAATAATCTGGAGTGGCTTCGACATGAGCAGGCTTTTTCGTTTTTTTTTCGTTTTTTTTCCCCTAGCATTAAGCTTTCTAATACTAATACTGCTCCACATACACATTTCTCTCTTTTTTCCTGCTCTTTGTGTGTGTGTGTGTGTGTGTAAAAAGAGAGAGAGGGAAAGAGAGCAAGACAGATTGAGTTGCTGCTGACTAACCATTGTGGCGTCCCAATAAATGCTCATGGTTATAGACCCGGCCCTGTCTAAGGTTGCACTCTTAATAAAGACCTAGGCTCCTTTTTGCTTTTGGTTTCAGTGCCATCTTGGCATTCGGGTGCACGCTCTTTAGTGTAACACGGCACTGTCCTCTCCACATTCTCCACACGCCGCTGGAGACCCGAGTGTGCGTGCAGATCCACCGATAGCTCCCCTTTTCTTCACCTATTAGGTTTCAAGCAGCCGGACCATTCTGTGAACAGCTGTTTGAGAACGCACACAGAAGCTGTTTACAATAACATGATACATTTTTTCTCTCTCTAAATCTTTTTTAAACCACAAATAGTTTTTTTTTTTCAAGCAGCGTGACGCTGACCATTTCAGCAATGATATACGTTCATGCTTTATTGTGCTGCTAACCACAGAGTAGAACCTATATTAATAGCATGTTAGCCCTTTATCATGAATTATGACTGGGTTTAGAGTAATGAAGAATTATATGACCTTATAAATGGCTGTTTTTTTGTTAAAAAATCCTCACCCATAGGCCACGTACATCTCTATGGACTCTCTCTCTATTTTTTTCATTGTTGTTTTTCATTAAACAGGGAGAAATTATGCACAAAGGAGAGCCTGTGTGTAATTAAACTAATTAAAACTACATCATTAATAAAATATCAGCCAAAGCAGCTGTTGACTGAGTTTTGGGCCTCAGGAAGAGCGAATGAGTGCTTTAATATGTGATGTTAAAAAAAGAACTCCCTGTGCTCTTTCTCTCTTTTACTGTCTCTCTGTTTTACACACACACACGCACACACACGCACACACACACACACTCCCCTACCTCTAGGGATATCCCAGTGCGCTCCCTACAGAATACACACCCACACACACACAAACACACACACATTATGAACAGTAAAACAAAAATACAAAAATAAGGAACTGTAATCAAAGCTGGTTTTCCCCCCTGCTGAACTGCAGTGGCCTACCACTGGTTCTCACGATTATTTCTGTTTTTTTTTTTTATTTGTAAAATGTTCGCCTTTACTTAACCCTTTCATGTATGGTGTCCACACTTGTTGAATGTTAGTTTAAGGCTTAAAATTTGGAAAGATATAAGATGTAAATCACCTTCGAACCACTCTACTGCTATGTACACCATTATCATGATTTTTATTACTTCAATAAAGTGTTGCTCCTCCCAATCCAACATGGCCGATGGTGACACATGCAGCATTTCCTGCTAAAGTTTTCAAAAAAATCAAGTTAAAAAAAGCAAACATTGTTAGTAATAAACACTATTGTTTATATATATATATATATATATATATATATATATATATATATATATATATATATATATATAACAATGTGACAGAATTCAGCCACTATCTATCCTTGACCCTCGTTTGATTGACATGATCTCTTACTAGCCAAGTAAAGATGATTTTTTCAAACTTTGATCGTTCTCCAATATTAAATTATTATCATCGTTACTGTCTTTAGCCACCATGTTGGAACCAACTAAGGAACAACTACTGAGAAGATTCTCATCCTAAGTAACAATATTCTAGAACCTGCTGTATCTAGAACCTGTCTTGCTCTACCGCTGAGCCACTAACGGTCACAAAGATACATAAGATACCTTCAATCAAAATTTAGTCAACCTTTAGTCCAAATTAAATAAAAATTAAGAAAAATGACTTCCTCTTAACTACCTATAGATTTCCTATCAAGCTTCCTGTTGCTTGTTCCTGTTTAAGTTGTGTGACCCTACAGTCTCCATTTTTCTGATCAATCTTCCCGGGTCTGTCGGTGATGTGTCACCAGGCCGTGTGTTTAAAGACAGCCAATGGCTATTTCAGATCCCAAAAACAAACAGGCAGTCTGTTAAACTCACTGATAAACACACACACCATGAGGGAAGACCCTAATGAATAATGGGTCTGTGTCGAACCAATTGTGTGGTCAGTGGGCCACTGCTGTGTGTGGAGGGGGAGCTTGTTTGCTGTGTGTGTGTGTGTGTGTGTGTGTGTGTGTGTGTGTGTGTGTGTGTGTGTATCTGCATGATTAGGGTCGAGTGAACCCTCCTGAGTGGTCAATATGCCACCCACATCCTCTCACTGTCCCCACACATTCATCATGCCATTGTAATCTGTGTTTGTGGATCAGTGTATCTCTTCATGAGATTACTCGTTTTGTGTATACGTGTGTTTCAGTATATGTGACCCATGTGATTTCAAACATGTTTGAAGTTGTATAGAGGCTATAAAATGTGATCGCATGTCAGCATGAGAAAGAAGATAAAGACTGTAATCTTTAATGTAACACATCTGCACATGTAGACATGAATTTCACAAATGTTTCTCAAAAATAAAAAAAACCCTAACACTCAATGAAACTGGAAGCCTAAGGACAGCTACTGAATGCTGCCATTAACCATTTACGCCAAATGTTGCGTACATCTTCACACATTTTCTCGTTCTTTAAGTTCAAAAGTGTAACACTTTCTACGAAGGTCATACTTAAACTGAAATTCACGCTACGTTAGGGATTCTTATGGCATTACGCACATTGTTATAATTAGTTATACACTACACATTACACTTTATAGTTGTCTTCATTATGCATTGTTAACTGTTAATGTTCTAAGTAGTGTTCATAACAAATTGTATCACCAATGGAAATAGCAATATGTCTGTCAGTAATTTGCCCTTAGAAATTAAAGGTAAGGCATAGAAATTCAGTTACATGTTTAAAAAAAATCTGGAAAGTTGTCAGTGTGGATGAGGAAACATTCGAAAGCTGGGATTTCTTTGGTATTTATTTTAAACCAAAACATTTAAATCATCTGCATTCCCAATGTTTTAATATAATTTTACACAATTTTATCAAGCCCAAAACTTCACTGCAGTTGTACTGTACACTACAGTTGTTTTAAAGTATAATTTCTTAATTTTTGGTCTCTTATAATTATTTTTATAAGAGAATAAATAAAAAAAAAAATCAAGCCAGGTATCATAATACACTATGCAAAGTGATGCTGAGTTTATTTGCTACTGATGATATAGTAATGTGTTATGAACTCTACATATAATGCATCATGTTACAAATTAATAGTGCAGATAATAATGATGATGGCTATAAAGTGCACTGCACTTTAATCAATGATTATAGCAATGTGTATAATGGCTTATGAATGCACTGTAACAAGTCATGAATGCATTCATAGGTCATTATACACACTGCTATAATCATTTTTCAAAGAAAGTGCTACCTCTGCCTGATAACATAGATACTGCTAAAGTCTCGAACACATAGTGCCTTTATAACACATTCATAAGGATTGTGTAAATATTTTATAAAGCAATGCTGGGGAATATATGAAAGGCTTATGAGCTGACTGATTGAAATACTGGGTTATTAATTTTCATATCCATGTCTTGCAAGTTATTGGCTTGCTTTTCCTAACAGCACTTTCATGACACTTTGAGAAAGTTGTAGAAGGTGCTTCATAAGAGTGTTATAAATGTAAAGTTGATTAGCACTTTAGTTTGAGGGCATTAAAGTGATTCATTTGGCTGGCATATGGGCTTCAGCATTTAATTCCATAGTCCTATAAGTAGTTATTGCTTTATAAAATGTCTATGCAATGCTTATGAATGTGTTATAAAGACACTATGTAGGTACCCTTCAAATAAAGGGTTGCCAAAAACACTGGGGAAAGTAGTTATAACTGTAATGATCTTTTGCTGTGTTAGAAAGTTGGGTGAAATCTCTATGTCTGTTTCATTTTATAACCATAATTGTTACACTGTAATAGTTGCATTTTTTTTTGTTTGTTTTATATTTTTTTTTGCACATTTGACATTTATTGATATATTTCAATAACTGCCCATTTTTTTCTCCTCAAACTATTTGTTTTAATCGCACGTACACTTCAGATGTAATAGAGATGTTGAAGTATACATTTAAGTGTCTTAACATTGGACTAAGTAATCATCTGTAAAGAACCTTATTTCCCTTTTGAGTAACTGTTTCTGTAGCTATTTTTCTTTTTTTGTGTGTGTGAGAGAGGGAGAGAGAGAGAGAGAGAGAGAGAGAGAGAGAGAGAGAGAGAGAGAGAGAGAGACGAATGGCCATCATGTAACCTCTCTTAAGAGCGGTCAGCGGTGCAGACCGGTTTCTGACCCTTGGACACTTATTCACATTAATCACTGGTGCTCGTCTTGCCTTTTAACAGTGCTGCTGAAAGCTACCATCCATCCTCTCCTTTTCCTCTTCTCTCCTCCCTGCTAGCCATCCCCTTGCTCTTTCTTTTTGCTTCTTCCCCCTGCGGCCTTTCGTTGAGCTGCGATCTGGCCATCAGGGTTCTCTCATCAGCCTCCACTTTATCTCTCCCCAGGCTTGAATATGGAAATGCGATCCTTCATTGATAAGGCGCCGCTGTCTTCGTATCTGTTCTCCCCCATTCAGCTCTAATCAGATAGCGTCCAAGTGTTGCCTGCAGCCACGGACATTCCGCTATTGTCTTATTCTGTGTGTGTGTGTGTGTGTGTGTGTGTCTGTGCCCAGAAGCAGCTGCTGAGAAGAAGAGGGATGAGAATAATAATAATGATGATGAAGGTTAAGGGTTTCCATAAGAATAGAGGTACGTCTTTGGTGCCCTCGTCTTTCCTCGCCTGTTGTGTGTGCAGGTGAAGGTCCATCCTGTGCTGACTGCTCGACCTTCAGCTCTGACTTAATAACCTCACACACTCACACCAAGCCTCTTCAACACACTATATGACTGCATATGCCTCTCTAGTCATAAAGTGTCATAAAGTCTCTAGTCATAAGTGCAATAAATATCGGCTACTCGGGTGGAATTCGTCTTGGTAAATCTCGCAGTGATAGGTCAGTTTGAATAATAATAATAATAATAATAATAATAATAATAATAATAATAATAATAAATAATAATAATAATATACATTCTACAAAAAGTTGAAAGTTCATTTCATCATTGTCCAACAACGAGGGCTGTAAGCTTGTGTTGTTTATGTTGTGTAGGAAGTGAGTTTAGCTAGCTAAGACAGAAGTGAACTATTCTCTGGCCCCACAGACCACAACAAACAAACAGATAAACAAACACTGGATGAGCTTTTTTTTTTTTTTTACATTAAGGATTTTCTTTATTTGGATTTTCCAATTATTTTGGATTTTCATAATGCATTGTAATTCCTTTTCCATCAAGCTAAACAGATCTTGTCGGGCTAGCAAACATTAGACATGTTAGCAAGCTAGCTAGCTTACTGTTTGTTTGATATCATGGGCAGCTATGATATTTGTATTTTCTAACTTTCTGTCAAGAAATAAATGATGTAATTGTAAAATATTCCCTCTGTTATCTTAGATGGCATTTGCATTTATTTTATTCCACCTACCTAAATAGACCTTTTGGGGCTAGGAAGCATTAGTGAAAGTTAGCGTGCTAGTTAGATATTTTGCTTACAAATGTAGCTATGATGCTAAATGCTATGAGAGTTGTAACTTTATTTACTTTCTGTCAAGAAATAGCTTGTGTAGGCATAAAATATTAACTTTGTTATTTCATAAAGTATTGTCATTGCCATTTACTGTCTAGCTAAATAGACCTTGTGGGGCTATCAAGAGTTAGTGAAAGTTATCAAGCTAGTCAGTTCATAGTTTGCTTACAGGTGTAGTGGACTTTTTTTTTTTTTAAATCAAGACATAGTTGGTGTAGTTGTAAAGCATTCACTTTGTTATCTCTGATAATAATGAGATTTCTTTATTTCATCAAGCTAAATAGACATTATGAAGAATGTTAGCAAGCTAACTAGTTTATAGTTTGCTTACAAATATAGTGGTCAGCTAACTCCAAATGCAATTTCTATACCAACAGAATATTCACTTTATTACCTCCAAAGTTTATTTAATTACTTTATTCGGTCTAGGCTAATGAATTGCTTGGGGCTGTTTTTTATGCTAGTCAGCTAGCAAGTTTATAGTGCTCTTACAAATGACTTTTTATCAAGAAATAGTTGGTATAGTCATATTGGATTCATTTTGTTATCTTCAAAAGTGTTTTCCATCTAGCTGTCTATATCTGTGCAACATTTTGATGCATTACTGCCTTCAAAGCCTGTCCCAAACACTAAGGCTTATATGGTGTGAACTTCTGTTTCAGAAACACAAAGAGAAACTATATTAATGTAACATACTTAATCCCTCTATCTAGATAACACACACATACACACACACACACACACCGTCTCAGGGTCCAAAGCTCAACCTGGGAATTTCAGTGTTATATCAGTTGTGTGTTGTGTATTTGTGTGTGTATAGGTTTTGAGTTCAAGAGGTTCCTCTCCCTTCTGACTGTTCAGGTGTGTTAGCCTGGACCATTTACACACAAAGGTGTGTGTTGACATGCGTCACTTGAGGAAAGGCCCCAGTCGATTATACAGGCTTCAGAGAGGCGGAGAGCTCTAGCTAGCTTATCTTATCAGCTTTGTTATTAAGCGCCATCAAACAGCCCATCAAAAACGCATTAGACTACAATAGAGAAGCTGTCAGAGTGCCACATTAAAGCACATTAAAGCACGTCGGCTACAGAAATACTGCTGATTGAGATGTGTGCAGATGCCAATATTGGGAAATCTTTCACAGCCAATTCAAGCCGGCTCTCTTAAGTCTAATTCTCCAATGAAAAGCAGAAATGTCCCAGGTTATGCTTGCTAATTTCCACTACAATCTCGGCTAAAGGTACTGTATAGGTTGCCTAAAGTCTAACAAACGTAAACATACCCTCAAAACTAGAGATCCTTAACCTATTTAACACTAAAAATAAGTTTTGCATTCAAAAATTTCTAATGCTCAAGAAGTTTATATTTCTTTCTAAAAGATAAGCTTCTATGAAGCCCATATTCATAAGTCATTATAACTGTGCTTATAATTCTGTAGATGTTTGTAATGGCTCCTTGCAGGCACGTTTATAAAATCTAATAATGTCTCATGAAGTTCTGATAACATTTAGGTAGCATTTTCTGAAGGCCATATGTAAAATGACTTATGACTATATTCATAACATGTTATAATGCATTCACAAGGCATTATGCACATTGTTATAATTATTTATGAAAAGGCATTGGAGGTGGTAGCACTGTTTATAATGCAATGACAAGGACACACACACACACACACACACACACACACACTACAATTGCATTACATTACATACATTGCAGTACAAGATACTAAGTTATCCACGGATTACTAATTGCACATTTTGAGCTTTATGAGGCATTATTAGAGTTCATAATATGAATTGATATGCTTTGATATACTGGTATGATTTCTTCATTACCAACTTACAAAGAATTATAAGTGCAGTTATAATAGTTTATGAATATGGGCTTCATAGAAAGTGTTAGCAACATTTTATGTGGGTGCTGTTAATGGACTTTACTGCCACATTTGGTGCATTGATATTTTAATTTTGATTATTTTACATTTATATCATACTCACAGGACATGAATGGTCACAGCTGACCACTGGGATAACACTGTCTGTGTGTGTGTGTGTGTGTGTGTGTGTGTGTGTGTGTGTGCATACATAATTGGCTGTTGATTACCCTAACTATCCATATTGCAGTAACATTAGTTAGCTAATGAAGAAAAAAATACTGCACCTTACTGTACATTTTAAACATTTGGATGCAGCTAATTAAAAAAAAAAGATTATTTTAAAATGGCACAGCGTATGCCTGGCTTTCTGTGTTTCTCTGCTGGTGTCAGTGTTTCACACATCCACTAGGCCCATATGCCACTGCATTCTCAACCAGTACGAGTCCATCTGATGTGAACCAGCGTCAAATCTGCATTTAATCTCCTGCACTCGGGTTACAGTCCACCCCATAAACACTCCATAGTGCCGTTCTCAGGTATGTAGTGTCTCGTCTGGCATGCTAAGTGGTCTGTGTGGATGTACATATATACATCATATATATATATATATACATATAGATAGATAGATAGATAGATAGATAGATAGATAGATAGATAGATATGTTCTCTCACCTGTCCTCTGGATTTAAAGAATAAAACACACATGCTTTTATAGGAATATAATTGGAGTGGCGTGATGCAGTTAAAGTTACAGCTTTACCTCAGATTGTTACAAAGCACTAGCACTGGAGACTCTTTGCAAAAATGCTAAATAAACATCTCCTCATAGAAAACGTCACTATATCAAGAAATATAAATATAAATATTAAAAATTTGTTTCAGTGGAGCATCTGCCATACAAATCCATGTGTACGTTCTTACCTTAGAAATGTTAACGTAAACCTTGCAGCCAGAACTACTGTGAAAGCTGCTGTTACAGAAACTTAAGCAACCAATCAGAATTGAGAATTTAGCAGTGCTATGGTAATACCACACACACACACACACACACACACACACACACACATCCATATCTGTTTACATTAAACAAAAAAAAAAAATT